>CVRI01000059.1:265190-342791 GCA_900005825.1 Clunio marinus
TTAAATTTATTAAAGAGAATTAAAAAAGAAATATTAATTTTTTTTTTAATTTCAGTCTGCGTATTATGATATAACATTTGACAGAATAGAAACTGTCCCTGGTGAAGATGGATTAATTGTTTTTGATGCTGGGACAGTGAGAGTTAAAAAATTCAACAGAACAGCGTATGAATTGAACTTATTTCGTTCGAACTTTAAAAATTAAATGAATTTACATCATCTTTATTCCCCAGATACGTCATTAACGGAAATGGAAGCTTACATAAACCTCTTGGATACGATGTCAATGTAAATATGACGGGATTCTACTTTGAAGCCGGTGAATACAAGATTTATTCCAGCAAGACTACTAGTTTTTGTGAGTTTAAGATCTTACCCGGACATAAAGAAGTTCTCGAAGATTTTGAAGCACACACAACAAATCCAGTGCCTTGGGATGCTTGTCCGTATCCAGCGATGGACAAGCAAATAATTAATTATGCTTTGAAGAAAGAACATTTCAATTTTATCCCACCGGGATTACCAGGTGAACAGTGGCGGTTCAATTTTCGTTTTTCACAGAATGGAACTGATTTTGGTGGATTCAATATTTACCTAATTTTAACAAAATATAAAGTTTTCGCTTAAAAGGATGATTAGCGATTCTTGACTACAAAATAAAGCCAATCCAGATAAATAAGTTTGGAAAATATTTTTTTATTAATTATTTTTTAATAGATTAAAATTTTCACCTTTTTATATGTACATACATAGTTTGTTATAACTGAAACAAACTGACAAATCATTAATTTGGGCTTATCTAAATGTTAAAGCTTTATTATAACATATAAATAAGTAATATATAAAGCAACGAATCTAATTGATTCGCATGTCAAGTTCTGCCAAATGATAGTTTAATGCATGCAGATCTATGATTAATATGTGAAACATTTTTTCATTTTTAATTACAAATCAGATCTGTGGAATAAGTTTAAATACAAAATCTGGAAGTTGTTTAAGTTTAGTTAAATCAATTTTTCTCTTGTTTGTTTTACTAAACATGAAATTTAAAATTCTCTTCCCAATTTTTCTGTTTATCATTTTCAATGCAGAAGCAATAAATTTAATAAATATTTTAAAAATGTTAAGAATTATTTTCAATTTTAGTCTGCGTTTTATGATGTAAGATTTGACAGAGTAGAATCTGTCCCTGGTGAAGATGGATTAATTGTTTTTGACGCTGGCACAGTGAGAGTTAAAAAATTTAACAGAACAGCGTATGAATTGAACTTACTTAAAAATTATATTTCATTTATTTACCTTGAAATAAAGTTAAATCAATTCTCATCCCCTGATACGTCATTAATGGAAATGGAAGCTTACATAAACCTCTTGGACATGATGTCAATGTAAATATGACAGGATTCTTGCCCTTATCCAACGATGGACAAGCAGATAATTATTAAAAGCATAGTTCAAAGCAGAACATTTCAATTTCGTTCCACCGGGTTTACCATGTGAACAGTGGCGATTCAATTTTTGCTTCACACAGAATGGAATTGATTTGGGTGGATACAATGTTTACATAATTTTGAAAAAAACATATTTTCGCTTTAAAAGATGATTAACTACATAATAAATAATTTTGACTACATAATAAATAAAATCCAAATAAAAAAATTTGGAGAAACAAAACATAATTTTTCAACTTTATTTCATCAATGAATTTACCTTCACGATCAAAATATAAATATCTAAATGAAAAAGAAAATGGAAAAACGTTTAGTCAACAATTGCAACTGCAGATAAACAAATATCATTATCTTCCAGAAGTAACTTCTTTTTATTTACAGTTAGTCGGTGAAATTGCATTGTTCTCCAAAAACTTACAAGTTGCAACCAACACAAATCATAAAAAGTTACTTTCTTGTCATTTAAAAACCAAGAAATTCATTTCTTCCAAGTTTTTTAAATGAAACACACATCGAAACTATTTAAACGCTTTTTTCATTTAAATTTTAATGTCTAACGTATGGTAAAGGCGTGAAATGTGAAAGAAAACATGTGAAGATTTGAGAAAATAATTGTCAATGAAAAAATTCTTATTTTATTAATAATTTACAACTGCTAATGACAAAGCTTATTTTTAGGTACTAATGAACACATGGTGATCGTTAATTATGACTAATTAAGTTTCTTCTTCTGATGCTTCTGTTGTATGCATTCGTCTCAAACGTTTGAAAGAAAAAATCGGTCTGTCAAGTGTTTGTTGTTTCTTCTTATCTTGCAAATACTGACTTTTTATCATGTCGAGCTGTTTCAACATAATATTTCTTTCTTCAAAGCTATTTGGCATCACATTCAAATAAACTTCTTTTGGTTTTACTGATAAGACGAAATCTTTAATCTCATTGAAGCTATTGTGAGTTGCATAACAAACTCGAAATGAATTTTCTGAGATTTTTCGAACAAAAGATCCTCCATCCCAATTAGACCAAAACATTGCTGATAAGTGAAGATTTAAGACATTATCTGTGCCTTTTGTGTTTTCTTGAAATAAGCTTGAAACGAACTTAGGCTTTAAAGAAATTCTTGTTTCCTGATGATCCATTGTGACAGATGAAGCAATTTGTGGAATTCTAAGATATTGCTCAAATATTTCAGCTTCATGGATTAAAGTTTTCATCTTTAACTTTAATCCTATTTCAATTATCAATCTTTCGTATCCATATCGTGCAGGTGTATGAATGTGAACTGGAAAATTTTATTTAATTTCATAAAGTTATGTAAAGAGATTTTTAATTGATAACAAACCTTGAATAATTTTTGATCGTGACAAGAATGTTTCTATAATGTTTGTAATTTTCACACAGCTTTCGGATTGAGATGGAAACTCGGGATAACTTTGATTGAAGAACGTTGAATCAATGTACAAAACAAAATTGGAATGTTTTTTGATGTCTTCAATCAATTTTAACGTTTCCCTGTTTTTCAATGATATACGGAAATCACCGGTATAGAGAATATTACAATTATCGAGTTGGAATAAAAACATGCATGAACCCGCACAATGACCAGCTGATAAAGCTGTGACCACAAAACTTTTCACAACACCTTTGTCTTCAACCACAACCGGAAGATCATATTCCAATGTTTTAATGTTGATCTTAAGATCTGGATATTTTTTATTGACAAAGAGAGCTGATATTGTAGTCATATACACTGGTGCATCTGTTTGAAGCTCAGATAATCCTTTCATATGATCTGTGTGACAATGAGATAAGAAATAACAATTCTGTTGACAACATTCGAAATGATCAACTGATATTCCAGGAATCTGTGCAATTTCTCCGTTGAATGTGCTCATGTTTTATGTTTTGGTTGTGTTAAGTTTTGTAATTTTTTAATTTTATTAGTTGACTAATTTTTCATTATTGAATTAAAAAAGAATTCAAAATTGTTGCAAAATAAGCGAGAGAACAACAAAGTTGCCTTGAAAGCTGAATTTATTATCATTTGTGTCCGAATGTCACACTCACACATCGACATCTGCTTTAATAATTTATACGATATTCCATTTTCATGCCGTTCCATAATTCCGAGTGGTGGAACCTGTTGAAACTGAGCGCTTTGTTTAATGTTTTCTCCAAGGTTTTCTCTAAGCCGCATTTCTCTCTCGAAAAAAATTTCTTCATCACAAAGCTTTAAGCATTTGACGAAGTAAGACCGTAATTTTTATTTTCCGGTATTAATATTAAAGTTTAAAGTAGATTACACATTTTGTAATTAACTTGCACTTAGTGAAGCAGAATAACTTAAAAACAATAGAAAACATATAAGTTAGCTTTTGATAAGCCTGCAAAAATTACAAAACGCAAAAAAGAAACACTCAGGAGTGACTCACACACCTTTTTTTAGACTGTAAAGAAGAAGAAATGTGTTGAACTTAATTCAGCAATTTGAAGGAGAACTTATTGTTTAAAAGACAGAAAACCACAAGGAAAAGAAAGTTATCAGTGCCAAAAACAGTCAAGCATTTAAATTAATCATGTTGGATAAACGAAAATCATCACTTCTCGCAATAGTAGCTTTCTTAGGTAAGTGTGTGTATGGAACAATGGGATACCTGTGGAATGAAGATAAAAAGAGATAGAAATATAAAGCATTCAACAGTTTTATTTGTTTGCTTCTTCATTTTGTTGGAGCGTTGAGCCGAAAGATGAAATGAAATCTTTTTTTAAGTGAGAAGGAGAATGTATCAGACGGGAATAGTGAAAGGGATTCATTAGGCAATGTCGGTTCTTCGATGGGGTGATTGATCGATTGGTTGCTTCATCCGTTAGGTAGTTTCAGTTCACTAATCGTGCTGCAATCTTTCATAGCATCATTTTGTAATAAACTATCAAAAACATTTTATTTTAAAATACTTGCAATCGTCCCGTCCCAACTTTCTATCATCATCAATCACAATGCAAACAAAGATTGATATGAAAAAAATTACTCGAATTGTCACACGTAGTAGTTAAAAAAAGTGGAAACAATTATTTAAAGAAAAAAAAAGAGTAAAAAATCAACTTTCGTTTAATGTTATTGTTGGAAGAAGAACGACATTGCAAATATGTCTTAAAAATAAAAACGAAAAAAAATAAATGTTTAGAGAAAAAATTATTATACAGCAACACTCCGCACCTAAATAGCCAAAAACCAGTTTGAAGAAGTTTATTTTTTGTTCCACAAAAGTATCTTGTGCTATCAAACGATCGCTTCTGTTTGCGTGTGCCTCAATTTCATCATTCGAAAAATCATAGAATTTCCTTGTAAAAACAATTAACACATCAATACAGTTGGACGTTAGTCACCGTCATTCTCATATTTCTCAATGCCGCTTTTGTCATATTTTTCGGGGTAATGCAACAACTCACAATTCATTCGCGCTTTTACCTGCTTCGGATTACAATATCCATTTTCAGGTACAATTGAAGTAAGCTTCAATTACCTGCCTTTCCTTAATGCTAAGTATTTCTTTCTCTCCTTTTTAAGTCTACTTATACATTTTATTTGCATGTCCAATTCCACAAAAGAACTCCCAGAACGGTTGACCTGGAAAGTTCTCCGCTTGTAGACACGAGCTAACCATAAATTTACTACGCGCGTTTTGTGATGAAACGGTGGTTAATTTCAATATTCAGGACGCTCCCTCAATCCCATTCCTTTTAGAAAAAATGAAAAAAACATGCAAAACTTTACATCGTACTCTCTTGGGCGTTTTCCCTTCGCGTTGTTTACAGCCGATTATCAAAGACTTAACATTTTTTTTTTTCTTCTCATTCCGTCTAACGTGCTTGCTTATAATATAAAACGTTCTCATGGTGCTTTGTATCTGACCACTCATGCATGTTTCTTGAGTTGTTTCGTCGCACTTGTGTTGGTGTTTCACCTTTCACATTACAAACAATAGAATAACCGTTAATATTGAAATGACCAAGAGCGGCGATCTCCTGTGTATTTAATGTTATGCATTATTCTCGTTTACATTCAAACTTTCTAAATATCCTTTGTTGATCCTTTCATGTTGATAGCTAATGTAGATATTAATTAAATTTATGAGAAAAGTTGTTTTCATATTTTGACCGTTTCTTTATTTTTTTTGATGATGACTATCATTTCTTAATCTTTCCTTCTCTTTCTTCATTCAGCTCGTTGTACTTTGTGCTGCTTATGAAGCATTTTTTTATATATTTTCATTTTTCTTCTTATTTCTTTTGTGTCAATGTGTCGGATGAGAAAGTTTTCTCGTGTCGAAATGTATAAGGAAAGGAGTTAAGAGAACTTTAGCCAAGCAACAACCAACATCTTCCGACACCAATGTTTGCTTTTGTGTTATCTCTACCGAGAGATAGGTAAACGTTCTTGTTAAGAAAATACAATAAAATAATTTACGATCATTTGTGGATGGAAAAAATAAATATGTAGAAAAAGATGACGACTAAGAATATTATTTACATAAGTTTCTTATTATTATTCCATTCTACTTCATCTTGATGTTACACAATCGTTTGGAAAATTTTTTCTTCTTCACCCAAAACAACACTGATGAAATTTAAGTAAAATTAATTTTATGCTGATTCTGTGCACAATGGAATCTGTTGTTTGTCATTGACAAAGAAGATAAAAAAATGAATCGGCGACAATTAGAATAGAATGGAAATTGAGAGTTGACTTTGACTCATAATTGACTCTTCTTAATTATTTCCACATACCATGTGGCAGTGCGTGGTGTAGCTGGAATTACAATAGTTTTTATCTTGAAATATAGCAAAATTGTTGATATGTAGTGAAAAATTAAAATTTCCAACCATCCACTTGACCCGAAAGCGATTCATAAAAATTTTATGAACATTTTAAAATGTCGACAAATGCGTTCCAAGTGAATGACGAATTAAAAGCACATTTGTATTAACATACAAGAAAAATAAAGCGTCCACAAAGCCAGCTTCTTATATTAAGTGTAGAAACTCGTAAATTTAAGAAGAGGTCGAAGAGACAAACCTACATAGACTTTGTAGAAGAGCGAGATGAAAGCATGCACGCTGACGAGAAGAAAAATAAAGAAGAATAAGAAAAATCAACAACTTGTTGATATTTGAAGACCATGAACGGGTTTTCTCTGTTTCTAATTTTATTTTTCTTCTCCGCTTTTCGTCTTTCGACATCATAGACTAAATGAAAACAGCAATAGAAATATGTAAGAAACACTTGCACACACACACAATGATTGATCAACATCACATTTTTCTATTTTACTTCTGTAGCTTACACGTTTTACCTTTTCAACCGTTTCTCAATTCAAAAGACTCGACGTTATTATGTATCTGAAAAGCTGCTTGAAATTTTCGTGTCTTTTGTTTTAATTTTAAACCTTTTTCTCTCTCTTTTGTTGTCTACTCCTTCTGATCCCTAAGTGAACCTCGCCAATGTTATTTTTTTGCCTTCAATGTTATTCTTCATCTTGTTCTACTTTGCAAGTCTGTTTAAAGATTTTTTTTTTGAAATAAAAGTAAGAAAACATTATTTTAACATAAGGAAATCCAAAAACTAATATTAATGCAATACAATAATAAATAATAAAAGTATTTGCTAGTAAGGCGAGAAGAAAAAGAAATAGAGAGAGAAAAATAAACAACATCGTGAAGATCCCGACAATGTGGAACACACCCAGACGTGAATAAGAAGTTTCATCTACATTAAATAGGTTTATTTCCATATTGGCAATTTGGCGCGCTATCCAACATAAACTTTTGTATTAATAAGAAGTTTAAAATGAAATTCAATTATGCGATCTGGTTTAGTAGCCTGCAAAAATAAAATAAAGTAAAAATATCAAGAATTGAAGCGAATATCAGTTTCCAAGAAAGGGAAAAGTGAGAAAGTGTAAAGATGATGGAAGCAAAAAGAGAAAAAAAGCAAAATCGTTGATGATTATTAGGTAGACGCAAAATCTCAAGAGAGGATCGTCAGAAACATGTTTGAAAGGAGTGAATTATAATTTATAAACAACAACATCATCGTGATCATGATTTCTTTCTCGTTCTTCTTTTCACAACCCGAACAAATGCTTTCAACAGTCGTGGAATTAATTCGCATTTGCAGTTATCGCTAACTTGAGATCGATAAAATTTTGATGCTTTCAAATCTCTTTTTTATTTTGTTTCTAATTCAAAAATATATGCTTATCATGCACTTCCAAATGTTTAAATAGAAAATCTTCCGTTCAACAACATCTTGAAGTCAATTCAATCTCATAAATCGTTTAGCGCTATTTAAAAAAAATTGTTTTCACTCGCAACAATCGCAATGAAATGAAAAAAGAAAGAAAGAAAGACGAAAAATAAAAAATAAACCGTTTGTTGGAGTAAATATTCAGATCAATGCTATTGCCGATGTTGTATAGAACGTTGGCATCGAAAATATTAACTTATACTCAAGCACAAAAGAGTGAGGGTGAGAAAAGAAATCAAAAAGAAATAATAAAAAAAATCCAAACACTGTTGAGAAATCACCGAATGAAAATCGAGTAATTGGCATCAAAGCGCATAATGTCGAGATCAGATTGAAGTAAAATAATAATAAAAATTGTTCATGTTGAACTAAGCGCAAAACTGTTGTTGCGCAATGAACTGCTGCCAAACGAGCTGAACTTGTATCGATGAGAATTGAAATAAAAAAGAAATAAAAATTACTTAGAAATTGAATCGCGGTTAAAAGCGAAAATGTGAGTAAAAAAAATCACAGCGAGGTTGACAAACTTCAAATTTCATGAACGTTTAAATGGGAGAATCAAAAGCCATGAACATGAGATCTTGAGAATTGATCTCACTTGAAGTTTTCCCTCCTTCGTCATCTCTTAACGTGATCACAGCTTAATTTACTCTCAATTGTTGGCAAACAAAGGTTTAAAACAAAGCTTAATGACGTTGCCGAATGAAACATAAGCTTAATGGTCTCTTAATTTACCGTTTCGCACGGAAATTTGACTCGCGTTCTTGCTTTTCTCTTTAAATTTGATTTAAACAATTTTTTTTGAACACCAACTTAGGCCATTGACATACAAAAGAAGGAAGAAAGTTTTTCTTTTCGAAGGTTTTTTGGGGATGGAAGTTTCCGCCTTTGAAGGCACGAACAACTTTTTTTAAAATAATAACCGACACGATGTCGTCTCTCAATAGAAGATCATTGAATTTTATTCGATTTAAATTTCATAACAATCAAATGAACGCAAGTTTTATGATTTTTTTTCTTCTTTATTTCTTTTGCTTCGTCTTCCGTCAAATGAAATCTCGTATTGCAACCATTGTGGCAATATAATCGTTATAATGAATAGTTTGACACCAT
This sequence comes from Clunio marinus, assembly GCA_900005825.1. Classification (NCBI taxonomy): domain Eukaryota; kingdom Metazoa; phylum Arthropoda; class Insecta; order Diptera; family Chironomidae; genus Clunio; species Clunio marinus. The sequence continues at coordinate 274,062 of CVRI01000059.1, forward strand.
TTCAGCACGTCGCTCTTCTATTTATTATGCAAAAAATTATGCTCAACGTATTTATCATGATTGTGGTTTTATGCTTTTACGCGTTTGCCTTTTGTTGAGTTATTACCACATAACAGTTTTGTGTTTTAACATTCGCAACTTTTTATTTTTTCTAGGATTTTTATCAACTGTTGACGGTCAAGGAAATCGACGAATAGCCGATGCCGAGCCTAAATATGTCGCAACACAAGAAGGCCAAACACTCAATCTTATGTGTCGTATCGCTCTTCCAATCACTTCATGTCGATTTATCATCCCAGGCGTGCCAGAAGAAATCAAATTAAATCCAACATGGAAAAGAAACGATAATTTCCGTTACCACGGTAGTGGCCTTGAGAATGGAAATTGTGGCTTGACAATTTTAAGTATTAGAAAAGAATATCATGGAAATGCAACATGCATTTTGGATCCTAATGATGGTGGCCTCGATGCTATTGGAAATATCGAAATTGTTATTGCCAAAGCACCGCAACTTCCCGTAATTGAAAGTAGCAACATTAAAGATCTTGAAGCAGATAAAGAGATTGAAGTGGAATGTTCGTCAGTTGATGGAAGACCAGCAGCTAACATCACGTGGTATTTGGATGATCAATTGCTTGGACCAGGAGAAGAAGAAATTGTCGATAGTCCCAATGAAGGAACAATTTATTACACGGTTTATTCAAAACTTCGTTATCGAGTGAGGCCTGACGATAACACACGTTTCCTTATTTGCCGTGCTTACCATCCTGGATATCCAGAAGGCTTTGCTGACGCTCGCATGCAATTGAATGTGAACTATCGACCTCTTGCGAAACCAGAAACAATCATTTCCGGTCTTGAAATTGGTTCAACGGCTACCATTGGTCCAATATCCATTCAAGCGAATCCAAGACCTACATTGAGATGGACTGTCGATGGAGTTGTCATCGATGAAGGTCAACAAACTCAAAGATATGTTGCGAATGAGCCAATTCAAGTTGGCGTTTCAATATGGAATGCATCATTGACAATTATTGAATTGACTCTTCAAGATACGACAAGAACTTATCAACTTCGAGCTAGTAACGCATTTGGCGCGACTGATTACCGAATTCGCATTGGTGGGTCACAAGACGCACCAGGTAAATATTCATTAATTTAATTATTTTTCATTTCATGCTCAACTTACGACGTTTCACTTTTATTATTATTTTTCTTTTAAGACTCGGGACTTGGCATTGTTTCAATCGTCGCCATTACAATAATTTCACTTCTTGTCCTCGTAATTGTTGTGCTGGTTGTGGTTGCAAAAATTACAAAACGTTGGTGTTTTGCAGGTAAGAAAGAATCATGTGTTTAATTCTTACACAACATAAAACATAAAAAAAAACTACACGAAATTACTCAAATGCAAATTCAAATTCATTCAGCACAAATTCATCTGACTAAATAATTTTCACATGAAGAACAAAAGGAAAAACTTTTTATCTTGTTCTCTCTCCTTCTCTCTTACTCACTTCAACACCACACACAATAAATCATTGAAATTAAAGTTCACCATAACTAACAATATTAACCACATGAAATCATTGATTCGGTGCCAATTTGTTCAAAGACTTTGCGTTGTAGGCGACTCGATGCATCCTAATGGCCCCGATTCTGAAGCACAAATTGCTCCTGAAGATGATAAAACTCACGAACATTACGAGCAGCATGAAAAGTCAGCTGATGATGAACCAGAAACGGGAGCCGATGACGTCGTCATTAAAGCCACAAATGGCAAGGCAAAGGGCAACACATCCGTTTAATGAGAGAATAAAAGAATAATCCTCGTGGGTGATATAAATATGAAAGAAAAAAAATCTGATAGAGATAAACAAGCTAAATACTTAATTTAATTTATCTTAAAAAAATGCTAAATCAGGAAAATTTTTGAAGAAATAATTTCAAAAGATATTTGGCCTTTCATTAGAATCGAATAATTTTTAAAGAAACATTTGACTTTGTTTAAAATTTTCTTTTTGGTAGTCTCAAAAATAATTTAGAAAAAGAAAGATGTGAAGAAAATATTTTGTTAGTTTAACAGTTAAAGACGCGGTGCAGTTTGTACATAAGCAAGATGGAATGATTACCATAAAAAGCTTATCATAGTCTGATGGTGGATTGGATTGAGGAATTGTTACAAAAAAATTTAAATTTTTGTTTTTTTTCTAAGACTATTTAATCTTTAAATATATTTTTTGTAATGAAAAGAAATCTCATGCAAACCACCATCTTTAGTCTATTCAATTCTTTTCATTTAGACTATTTTTTCCCAATACTTTTAACACTGTCCGCGTCTTGATCATAATTTTTAATTATAGGACAAGAAATATCAAATAATTTTTTCGTTGAAAGAGAAGAAAGAAAGAAAAACGATTGTTAGAATGTCAGTTGATTTAAAACTGCTTTTAAAAGAAATTTCTATCGTTTTGTATTATACACACATCGACACAAACATATTCACACTTACACATATAAACACTGAAAGCCATAGAGTAATTATAGAAGAGTTAAAGAAATCACTCGGCGATGAAGGCAACTTTGAAAACCTTCTCGCTGATCGTTAATTGTGTTGACGCATAATAAACGGGAGAATTAAGAGAAAAAATGTTTTATTTCTTACACCTTTTTTCAATGTCTAAGATATCTGCCTAAATGTTTAAGAAAAAAATGTTCATTCCGGAGTCTTTTGTCTTCTTTATAATATTTAATCAATAAATAGATATGTTTTATGAACACGCAGCTTATCACATTTTCTGATCAATTCCAATGAAAGCCTTCCTTTTAAAAATGTGGAAAATGTTTAGTATCTAATCTGTAAAACTATATTTTTTAATTAAAAAGTGAAAAATAAGAAAATAAAAGAAAAATAAAAATTCAATTATTTTGTTGTTGCTTGTTGATGAAGAGAAAGTTTCAGTTGATGGTCGTTGATTCACCATTGGAAGTTGATTTGTTTCGAGTGTGGAAGCTTTTGAATGATGAAATGCATTAAAATGTTGGAAAACTTACTTTTATTGTTAATTTAAATTACAAAAGCATTTCCCATGTGAAACAATCAAAGTTTATAATGGAACATGTGTAATCACAATTCACATTTGCATAAATGAGAATATTGGGTTTTGGGGTTGCAATTTACAGAAAGCTAATTGCTAATTTGCTGACAAACTTTTCTCGTTTCTTTATTCGAACAGTTTCTAATTAAATTCGAATTCAAATTCATCGATAACTAATAAGAAGTCAATGATTTTGCTTTTTTAGCGCTTCTTCCAAATCACCTTTTATTTAATCGTTTTAAAATATAATTTTAATACAATAAAAAAATGTATTTAAACTTAATAATAATTTGTTAAACAACTTAGAGACTTAAGGTTTGTTAAGTATGAAAATTGGCAATTAATTAAGTAATCGTTTTCGTACAAAAAGAAATCTCTCTTAATAATCTATGATATTTATGATATTATTTGCTTTCCACCCAGCCATCTCAACTTTTAATGTTGATCATGGTTTCATTTTTTTTATTATCTAAATATTTTAACATTTAAATAAGTATTTATGTTCTTAAAAACTTAACTTCTTCTTAGCAACTACAAAAATATTTAGTTTATTCAAATGAGTGAAATAAAAATCTTCGCAGAAAGCTTAATTCAATTTTCACAACCGGAAAATCAAACAAACGATCCACGATGTGAAAAACATGAAAACTCAACAAAATAATTTGGTACCGATTCTTGTAGAGTTTTCATGTTTTTTTAAACAAACAATTTGTTTTAACTATTTAATCTCAAAACTTTTCATTGCGCAAAAATATTTCTTGAAATTAAAAAATTATTCTTCAAAATAAACAATAAAAAATTAGAAAGTTGCTGAAAAATATTTCAATCGTGAAAGAAAAATTTTCTTCTTCTGAATAATGAATAAAAATATTTAATAAGTAGAAAATTATCCCAATCACCCTCTTAAGTAATTCTTTAATTAAGAACGTCTTAAAGTTAAATATAAATAAAATATTTTAGTTGAAGAGAAAACTTTTTTCAATTGAAATATTCTTCAGATGGATCCATAATAATAAAATATTTAAATAATTCTAATTGCATGTCATAACTTTGACCATACACGTACATTAAATGAACTTTCTTCAAACCCAAACGATATGAAAGAATAATAAAAAAAAATCTTTAAGTATTTTATGTGTTCATAGAACTTACTTGTTTATAAATATATCATAGATATATGGGACAAAATTTTACCAAACACTTTCGACTCATTTCGCTTGCTAATCGCACATACACACACACACAAAGCCGGGAAAGAATTAAACGCGGGCACAAACAAGTTTCACATTTTCAGAAAATATAAAAATATGTAATCTCACGTATATCCGCATTCTATCTGACTTTGTTTCTTCTTGAGAGAGTGTGACAACGATTTGCGAAAGAGAAAACTTACAATCGCCAATGCGATTTAGAATCTACTCGGTTGGTAACTCTGCTGATCAGCAAACTTTACATTTGCTTTTGTTTTTCAGGACTCGGATGTTAATTTCTTGAATAAATGGAATGAGAAATTACCTTCCCACCATTTGTTGTGCTTATGTTGAACTACGTCATAGGACAACTAAAAAATAAACTTCTAAACATCGACTATGACATCATACTAATGCCATTTGACGATAGCTTATTAATTACTCTTCTAAATAACAAAACTCTTAACTTCGACGTTAACAAGAATAAAGATAAAATTAAAATTTTAACTTATGAAATCACTTAATCTCAATCATTCAATCATCCACACCATAAGCTTATAAACTAACGATTAATTGTTAATTGTATTCAATTAAGTTAATCTTACAAGCTGTATGGATGACAAAATTGATAGACTAAGCGTTGTGAACGCTCCGTCTTCTTCATGATTCCTTTCTTGTAATATTGTCGGATGGAGCGTGAAAGTTTGTCGTAGTTCATTGCGGGACGGTTCTTACGACGTCCCCATAATCTCGCTACTCTTACAGAATCTTCGATCTTGAAGATTCCTTTCGAGCGATCAAGCCAACGAATAGCGGTACCGTGAGCCTGAGGTGTTGCCAATAATTCCTTTAAAAACTGCCATAAATGAATGTGAGATGATTGAGCGCCTTTCTTTTGCAAATGAGTGTGATGTTTCTTCGGTGTTTTTGCTTTTCCACTTGTTGGCACTGTCGTTGGTGTGTTTGATGTTTCACCTTGCACATCAGTCGCATCTGCAAGTGATTTCGTTGTTGGTGAAGCACTCAAATCAACTTCCATAGGTAAATCAGAATCGTCATCTGAAAACAAATAACAGCACACAAAAAAAAATGAAGAAATAAAATAAAAATTCTTTAAAATCACACAAGTCACGAAAAGTTTTCAGATATTTTTAAAACGTACCGTCACTTATTTCGCTGTCATCATTAAGCATTTGATTCCATAAAGAAGTCTGCGATAAATTTGAGTTGATAGACGAGCCAGCTGTGTTTGCTGTAGACGACGTTCCAACGGCTGTTGATGACGTCAAAACATTGCTATCATTATACGAAGCATCGACATAAGCTGCCTTCCATATTTCTAACTGCGCATGTAAAATGCTGCCAATCTAAATTCATCAATGAAATTGTTTGTCAAACAATGATAAGAAAAAAGAAAAAAAATATTTGCGTCATTCTCTCACCTGTGGGGCACGATGAATGAATTCTTCATCACTCAGCATAGCAAACATTTGACCATTTTCGGGAAACAAAAGTTCAAAGTTGCCAGTTGATTCGAGTTTGAATTGCTTGATTGTCGAATTGATCCATAACTGCACTTGCTGTTCAGTCCATTGTTGGGGATCTGGCGAGATCTTCAAAGCACTACATGTCGCTTGAACTTCCTGTTTCGCATGTTGAAGGGCGAGTGAAATGACTGGCTCAATGTCGCCTTGCTGAGTCAATCCACCGAACAAAGACTCCAGCGCCAAAGGTTTTAAATTATGTTTGCGTTGGAAAGAAGTATCTTGAAGAAATTCACGTAAAACTTGATGATCTTGCTGCTTTTGTTTACCACTCGTCGTTGATTCAAGTAAATACTTTATATCGATTGAATTCTCAGCACAATTGGGGCTCAACACTGAATAAGTTTGATCGTCAAACTGTTCAACTTTAAAGTTATCACAACAATGGATGCTTTGTGGTGATGGAACACCATTAGAATCAGGCGGTGATGGTGGCAATAAAAGTTGTTGCTCTTGCTTGATATTCGTCGAATATTCAACAGACGGACAAGGCGATGGTGAACTGTTAATGGTTGTAGCTGGACTGATTGGTGAAAGCAATGAGGATGACTGTAAATAGTACTGTTGCTGCTTCCAATCCAGGTTATCTTCCTGCTTTAATTGGGTTTGCGTAGGATATTGATAACCGCTGTTATCAATTTCTATCGACAATGTTAAATTGTTAGCCGTTTCAATTGACGGTATGACGACATCTTCACATTTAATTTGTGGATTTTGATAATTGTCGAATGAGTAATCAGATCCCAAGAGTGAAAGATCAAAACTGTCGATACCATAGGATGTTGAATTGTTGTCACTTAAGAAAGCGTTTAAGTCGTAGTTCGGTTGTTGTTGGAATAAACTTGTTGTGCTTGACTAGAATGAATTGAATAGAACAAAAACAGAAGAAGAATTTATGAATATCTATGCTTTAAAGGAACACCTTCATTGCTTAATAGCGTAAAGCTGTTGCGAATCAAAATCTAGATTATCCACAACTTCATTCTTTTTTATTATTCATTTGAATGGATGATATTAGAATTCTTTAGGATTTTAAAATACTCGATATTTGATAGTCGCACATAAACTATGAAAATCAACAGCGTTAAACTGTCACTAGCTTTGATTTTTGCCGGTTGACCACCAGCTTCGATAGCTATTATCAAAGACTTATTGATAATTTATTCTTATGAAGTTTTCAAATCTCTTCATACCACGCGCGCTTAAAGAATATTCTTACACCACACGCTTCCGTGCTGTTTCAAACAACATTGGATTCTTAAATATATTTTTCTTGCGACTTCGGATATTCACTAAAGACATACGAGTTCTGAAAGCTTCTTTTTTTTCTTTTCTCGTTGCTTGTCTTGTCTGTTTGTTCCTTTTTGCTTTAAGCTGGAATGATCGCCCCACAATGTTTGAATAAATTAATTTTATTTCTTCGTATTCGATCTCATTCTTTTGCTATTCTATGCACACAAACACACACATACATTGAAGCAGTGGCGTGCAAAATTCATCATTTACGTAAAACGTGAATGTACTTTATGGTTTTTCCCCATCTGCTTACTTCAGTCATAAAAATCGATTAAAACGTTACGGATTCAAGCGTGAACATTGAATTGAATACAAATTCAGATCAAGAATTCATCCTTGAGAATTCACCACGAGTTCTTGCAAAGACACAAATAAGTTTGAGATGGAGACAAATGAAAATGTAAAGTTAACATTCCAAATTGTTGAGGAGAGCTGAGATTTAGAACGACGCCGTGCTAGTGTTTGTAGCAGAGGGAAAAAAACTTTTTTAGAAGAAGTAACAAATAAAATGATGGCCTATGTGACTTATAACATCACAGAGTTTTGAAGCTTTGAAGCTTACAAGAAATGAGAAATCTTTTAAAGCTTTTCGAGATACATTTATGAGATCTGCGGTGACCGCTTAACAAACTTACAAACACACACAAAAGCAGTGAAATCGAAAATATATCGTAACAACATCAGAAACTTCAAGGCTGACAGGTTTTTACCCGGTTTTTGTACACAAACTAATTCATATCTTGTAAGCTCACATTTGTGTGAACATGGGACTTGTTTCAATAAAAAAATTGTTAAAAACGTTTCAAGATGAAAGATGAATAAATAAAAATATTTTATAGCTTTGCGAAAATGATTTTATGATATTTTATTTTTCTTGGGCTTGTCATGTTTATGCACTTTTAAGGTTTTAAACTCGGTTTCATTCCAACGGATTGTAATTGAAATTAACACGAGCGTTGAAATATTTTTCTTAATAATTATTAAGAGTTGAACAAAGAAAATATCAAAGTCGCATTCTAACTATTTAGACTGAATCATTAAATATGAGACCAGCTGCCTTTATGCCATTGACTCAAGCATTGTTGAAGTTTTTAATTGAATTTGAGGGTGAAATATTCAATCAGCATAAAAATATCTCGGTTAGATTTCATTCTCATTCTTGATTTTTATTAAAAGTCAATTTGATTTATTAAACAAATAAATCAGTTTCTCATGTTAATAAACCTGATTCTGAGTCATACCGTCGATTTCTAGTTTCTCAAACAATGGCGAATTTTATTTTTTAAAATAAGCAAATGTTTGATCGCCCAAATCAACGCACTTAAATAAAAAGGTGTGCATATAAAATTAAAAAAAGCTTAAGTTGCTGACGACAGCAAAAAGTGAAATTTCTCTCGACATAAAAATAAAACATTCATTTTCTCTTTCATATATCTTTTCGTTTGGAATATTGAAAGAAGAAGGAAAAAAAATAAAAACAAAATCGTCTTAGCTTGTAAGTATTTGTGGAATGATCGATTTTATAGCGAGATGAAACTTAATAACTTCGTCGCCAATTTAAATATCTCAGCTATATAAATGAGAGTTTAATGATTCAGAGGTGCGCTTTATTCTCAACAATTTAGAGTAAATCGAATTCAATTTGCTCCAAAGCTGACGTCATTGGCAATTTTCTGCTATTTTACTTCAAGGTAAGCTCTCTCAGCAGTGGGGCTAATCACACTTCTTATTCAATAAATAAACTTTCGCAAAAAAAAAAGTAAAATGTTGCGACGAAACTAAGTTAACACATCATGGAAAATCCATTTCATCGAATTTTTCCTAGATTTCGATTACGTAACTTATTAATCAACCCACATCCATTAAGTGCGTGTTAAACCGTTCATTGGATGAGTTAATGTATGAAAAGAATTAAAAATAATCTTAAGAGAAAAAAAATCGTTACTTGTATGAGTTAAGTTAAGATTTTTTTCTTTTTCGTTGTTCATCCATTTACCACATTTACCAATCATTTGGCTCCACGTCTGAGAGTAGAAAGTGAATTGCATCATGAATTATCTTGAATCATGACTAACATACTTATTGCGATCATGTATCGGGAAAAACCCTTTTGTTTCGCAAAGCATAGTAAAGATATTTTATCTGATCGCTCGCTATTCTATTGTGAATGTGGGATGAACAACTACTTAAAAGCTCTTGCATAATCTAACAACGAGATTCTTTTTAAATTGAAGTGAGTAAATTGTAGCAATTCAAACGATTGAGTAATTACGAAATTCAATTTAAATTGCTTCTTAATATTCAAATATGTGTAAAGATAATAAAAACTTTTCTTTAACTTCTATAATAAGCATTGTTATCAGCACGTGGTAATTTTATTTGTTATCAATTGCGTTCCTGGGTTATCAGCAGCAATGTATCAATAAAATATAACAACGAAAAAATGAAATGAAAAAAACGTTTATTTCGATCAGAACTGTGCTTGCTTCAGTGTTTTCTCGTGATAAGAAAAAAATATGTTTGATTATGAATTATTGCGCTCTGAATAAAACGAAAACTAAAAATATTCTTTTATTCACGCCGATGATATCGTTCTCTTCTAAATTTGGTGCTCTTAGAATAAATTACCATGAGATTAGCAGGATTAGTGTAACCGGCTTTTCGCAAACTTTTCCAGATTATGTTGACTCGTGGAATGAATATTAGCATCCAGATCATTTTTTCTTTTTTATTATTATTATGATTGAAGCCACAACCAGAATTTGCTTCCAACGCGACAAATTCTTTTCAATACTTTTAATTATTTATTTTGTTGATCATTTCACAATAGTAGTAAATATAAAGTCAGGTCAAATTATAACGGTACAAATCATGAATCAACATTTTCGCTAATTTATATTTCTTGCATTTAAACACTATAATTTATAAACTCTTTACAAGTTGAAAGATGTCGAATAAGGAATAAATAAATAATAAAATAAAAAGATTTTAATTCTTACCACTTCTCTGTAGATTGAAGTTGAGAACATCTTTGCAATATTTGATTATAAAATTATGAAGTCAACTCTTTTGTAAGCAATGTACGCTGCTGTGTTGATGGAATTGTAAAACGTTGCTCAAAAAATAAAAATATTATTTTTTTTCCTTACACTTAATTCTCGCGTCTTGAAGCTTTAGCGTTTTCTTCTTCACTACTTAAGTTGAACTTTATACACTCGGCTTGGACATGAGAGACAAAGAAAGAGAAACGAAAACTTTTTTTCTTCTTCTCGCTTTAATCTCAGCTTCGCACACATCGAAATTTTATTATTGAAATCTTTAAGCATCTACCACCACTTGAGAAACTTTCTTGACAAATTTCCAATAACTTTAAGGTTTAAAAGAAGGAAATTTAATGTTCTTTATCTAACTGAAATTAAAAATTTCAATTTAACAATGATGACTTTAGTTAAATTTTTTACTTTTGATTTCTTCTAATTTTTATGAAGCACAAATTTGAGAAGCTTTCTGCTCTCTGTGACTTTCGAATTGCAAATAACATACAAGTTCCCGTTTTTGCTCTACGAGCGAAAAATAAAAAAAAAACATTCAACACACAACGATATTTACAACTATACAAGTAAAATATAAATAAAGCTCTTTGAGTCTCAAAGAGGTAGCATTCGCTCCGACATTCCGGTGTATCGTGACAACTTGAAGTGTGTATGGGGAAACGTGTTAAACATGTAGCCAACAATATATAGCAAAGGACAAAGCAGCCAAACTTGTTTTATTGATCGAGAAAAAAGTTTTTATTTAAGTAAACTCAATTTCACGATATTTACTGATTCGAAAGCATTTAGACATGTAGATATACAACAAGAAAACATTTTAATTTGAATGCTATAACTTTTTATATCAGCAGCAGAACTATTAGTTTCTAGCACGCTTTCAATCTTTCAATTATCAGTCTTCATAGTTTCATTTGCAACTCATTCGTTTACGTAATGTTTGTGTATTTTCTTGGAATTAAATTTACAAGACGGCTTAATTATTAGATAGATTTTATGTATGGGAGGATATTCTAGTAATGTTCAATGTAACAGGGTTTATAAAACAATTAAAAAAGATTTTAATATTGGCGACTGTAATTAGATATCAATGAAACCGTGTAACTTTGAGAATTAATTTCCTAATGAAAGCTCTGACATAAGAAATCATTATGTTCAATAAAAATTGATATAACCTATTTCTTTTAATAGAGGAAATGACTCATGAATATGCTTGAACAATATTTTGTATCACTAAATTTAATTTAATTTAATAACAAACTTCAATCAGATTGACAGTTAAAAAGCTCTTCATAAATTCATCCGTTACAATTTCAATTCAAATTTTCGAAAATGCTTTCGAATTTTATTGGGTGACAAAGTGCCGTATTTTGCCCATTTCGAAATGAAAAATTTTGTTTGTTTTCATCACCAAGGAAGTTCTTTTATGAATCAGAAAAGTAACATTAAAATAGAATAGCTGATTGATTTAAACTATTTGATTTAATTTTAATCTTCTTTTTAAATTAAAGGATTTAAAAGTGAATCTAAGTGATGTGCCGTAAAATAACTCAAATGATTTTTAAAATTCTATTCCTGATTTTGTTTATGCTGATCGCTTTCTTCTCACGAATCCTTCTTGTATAAATAAGGAAAAAAATACTTCTATTCTTAACCAACTTTACAAATTCAATTATAAAACAAACACTTTCTTAAAAGCAATGGTGAGATAGCGTAAAAACGATAAAAAAAGTTCTTTGTTTTTAATTGAATTTGATTGTATTTGCAGATTTACTTTTTATGACATCACCAGAAGTTTAAAGTCATAAAAACATTCCCTACATCTGTTCCATTTATTTAATTAAATAATAATATCAAAAATGGATGGAAGTAGACATGATTATTGTAAGTTTTATTGAACCTATTTTGTTATTTTTTTAATATTTTTTATTATTTTAGATCATCCACCAATAAACTTCTTCAGTGAAGATTTCATAGCCGGATATCAACCGTCCAGACGCATGTCAGTTGTTCGAAGGTTCTTCTGCTTATTTGTTACATTTGATCTGATTTTCATATCACTTCTCTGGCTCATTTGCATTGTAATCAATGGAGAAAATATTTACAAAGTGCTTGAAAAGCAAATTTTCGATTACACGATCGAGAAATCATTATTTGATGTGGTGGTTGCAGCGTGTGGACGTTTTCTTATTCTAATATTTTTCTACGGGATTCTTCAAGTAAATCATTGGATAATAATCGCCTTCACTACGACATTCTCTTGTGGATTTCTAATAACAAAAGTTTTCTATTATGAATGGCCATCCAATCAATTGACTCCACAACAGCCCGTATTTCAAGTTTTATTAATTATAATCTCTTTTGTGATATCGTGGTTTGAAGCTTGGTTTCTTGATAGTCGAATGATTCCACAGGAAGAGTATTCAAGAACACTCACACAAGGTAAGAATTTCTGACATTAATTTGAGAACTTTCATAAATTTTAACTTGTAAACTTCTTCCATAGCTTTAAATTCATCTTCTATAAGAGAATCAACTCCACTTCTTGCTCCATTCCTTCACTCTATCTACCAAACGGGTCTTCAAAGGCCACCAGAAAGTTATCGCCAAAGTTTCTACTCACCAGTCAACAGCGATGGTGATAACAGTGATGAAGAAGTAAGTTTGCTTCGTTGATATTTTTAATCATTTACGTCGAGACATCACGCGATACAACTCGGCAATATCAATATCTAGATAAAGACTAGAATGACGCTTTTATATTATGCTTTTATAACTCCACGCCTTTTGAAATTCTTATCTCCTGAGCAATAATTTCATGGCATTGCTGATAAAAATGTTGATAAGCGAATACATACAATGTTAAGTTTTATAGAAAAAGCTTTACGGAAAGTGACACGAATTGGTATTAATAATATTCATTAACGAGTAGTTAGGCAATCGATTCAGTTGCTCATAAGTCAGCTAACGAGTGCATGAGATTATCTTTCTCAACATGTTGATAAACATCAACAATTTGTTGGTAAGAAGACATTAAAACATTTATCAAGTGACTTTATTGTGGATTTTGAGTGTAAATTTGTTTGAATCTTCTCAACCTGCCTCAATATTAGAACAATGAGTAATAATTTGGCTTTGCTGAATTAGTCAGAAGAGTTTTGAGATTGGTGTGGCAATTTTCGTGATAGTTCCGATGATAATCTTCTTCCATAATAAAATTTATTTTTTTTAAATTAAAACATCGAAGAAAACCTTGAAAAAGTTAATCTTAATAAACGAATTTTTTGTAAGATTACGAGATAATGCGAAGTGCACTTATGACATTCAGGTGATTAAAAGATGAAATTCATATGAACTTTCATTCAATGTAATAAGAGAATTTAAATCATTTTATTTTATAACTCACGACTCATAAGTTGCAGTCATCACTGTCAACTAAAATCGTAATTAATCTTTTATCATCGTAACGTAAATGACAAAAAAAAAGATAAATTATCTTTACATTAAATATTTATTTCCACTTCGAACTGTGATTTCCTTTAAGACTCTTAAAAGTTAAAATTTTATTCGATCACGCGAGAAATTTTAAATTCATTCTGTTCATCATCTGAATAATCGAAAGAAGTTTTTTTCTTGATTTTCTTATCAGAATGAACTTATTTGAAATATTCTTTGGTCGTCAACCCCACACAAGTGAAAGATTTATCAATGTCCAGACGTTGTCGACGGTGAGAGGCATGAAATCGAATAAATTTAAATGAACAATTAACTTTGTTGCGCTATAAAAACATTCTTACCTGAGTTCGTATTGATCAGTTGACTTTTGTCTGTGATATGTTTCGTTAACTTCAATGGTTGGCACATTATTTCTATCTTTCTTTAATTAATTTTAATTATTTCTACTTTAGGATGACGAATTCAAACGTCTTGGCATTGAAACTGTGATAAAAGCTTATGAACTTCTCGAGTCTCCAGGATGGAAAGTTGAAAGAACGACAGCATCAAGCGATGTCATCTACACATCATCAAAGCCAATTGGGAAGATCTACAAGTTAAGAGCGAAAGTCGAGTATCCGCCAGAGAAGCTTTTGAAGGAACTTTTTTACGGAATTGAAGAGTTTCCCACATGGAATCCAACACTTCTTGAGTCACGAATTATAAAAGTGAGTTGAATTCCATTTTAAGGAAGTTGCGTTTGAAAGTTTTTGTTATGAAATATCTGAAAAGTTTCACAATTTTTGCATTTCTCAATGCAAATTTGATAGAAGAAAGTTTCATAATTTCATCACTTTTAGATAAATTTCAGTTTTATGTCGACTGCCTAAAATTTTCTGTGTAACAACTGAAATAATCTTTAATTCATTATCCTAGAAAATTGATGACAACACTGACATCTCGTATTCTGTGTCAACATCTGGAGGAGGCGGAATAGTTAAAAGTCGAGATTTCGTTAATCTCAGATGTTGGAAGCTCATAAATAATTCAAATGTGATTGAAAATTTTAAACTAAACTCACAATCGCCATCATCACAATCAAATGTTCAAAATGGAAATTCTGAAAATGTCGTCAATGAATGTGAAAGAGTTCAACTTAAGAAATCATCAAGTGATGTTGTTCTCAATGGTTTGCGTCGAAACTCTCAGGAAAATGAGAACGGAAATGTTGAAGTGAGGCAATTGAGTAAAAGTTTAGAAGCTTCAAATATTAACAGTGATGATGACGATCAATTTTCCGATGCTCAAGTTGAAATTCAAAATGAAATTGATCGTCTGAAAGACGTTTTTGTGAGTGCAGCGATCTCAATTGATTATCCAAAACTTCCACCAACCGACAAGTACATTAGAGGCGACAATCTTGTGTCATGTTGGGCAATGCGACCTGTTGAAGGTGAAGAGAATTCTTCCATTTTTGAATGGCTGTTGTGCATTGATCTGAAAGGTTCACTACATAAATATATTTTAAATACAGTAAGTTGACATTTAATTTTATAAAGAGATTTTAATTAATTAAATTTTCATCTTTTTCAGGCGTTTGTGACTTTGATGACCGATTACATGACTCATTTGAGGAATCGAGTCGAAGAATTAAATAATTTAGAAAACGAAAGCGAAGAAGAGTCACAAAACTGCTGATTAAATTCGACTTCGTCTTATTCTTTAATGTTAACGTATTTAAAAATTTCGGATGCAAAGAAAATTGTTAAAATTTTCTCGTAACGACAAGAATTTCATTTCGTTGCTTCATCACGTTATCAAAGTTTTTAATGATGAATTTCAATAATTAATCGTCATCGTCAAGTATTTAGATTATAATCGTCATTGAATTAATAATTTTTTTATTAAATGTCTTGTTAATTTGATTAAAATTTATATTTGAGTCAAGAGAACGGAACAAAAACAAAATAAAGTTTAAATAAAATCAATAAAGATTTTTCTTTAATTTATTTATTAAAAAAGGTTTGAGTTGTGAGAAACTTTAATTTTTTTTGTCATTTTTTAAATTTGCTTGAAACTCAAATTGTGATTAGATAAAGTTGATGGTAGTCGTAGTCAGGATTAGGAGAGAAGTCATTGGATCGTCATCGTTCATCGTTTTGGTTGCTTCAATTGACGTAGTTGTCTTGATTGAACCACGATTGACAAACTTCACACATGGCGGTTAAAGCTTTCTGTGCTGTTGATTCGTATTCTGTTTGAAATCAAAAATATTTGTTTAAAAGAATCTTCGAAAGTGGATTAGAAATCTTACCAATTGATGTTCCTCGTTTGCCAAACATCGAGCCGTTCATTGGAAGCTTCTTAAAAGCAGCATCGACTGATGATGAGATTGTGAAAATCAATAAAACAACGAATGTTAATGATATGATCGACTTGATTGACATCATGACTGTGACTTTATTTTTCTTTAAGTAAATTTTCTTTGGAACTTTCTTATTCAAACTGATGCTGAATTGTTGAGATTTTTCCTTTTTATACAAATATTTTCGCACCCAAGCGCATGTCAACTTGTTGCTTTCAGAACATTATTAAACATTAATTCAATTATTGCAAGAATAAATTGAATCTTATTTTTAGATGTAATTATGATAGGAAAGTTTGTGTGGTTGTGATGGAAAATTAATTGTCTTATGAGGGTGAAAATTGATCAGAAAGTTTTTCTTTTTCTATTGGGAATATTTCAGCAGTTTTATTAACATTGCAGGAAGATTTGTTGAAGGAATTTCAAATCTTCAAATTGAGCTCGCGATTCTCAACATGATTATTGGCTTAAGAATTCTTCAGCTATTCGCACACTTAAATTTCTCTTAGAAGAAAATAAACTCTTAAAGAATATTCAAAAAAGACTTTCAAGTTGTTCTTGAGTTAAGATTAACGGCGTTGATGAGATTATTCAATTTTCAACCGCAAATACTCGATGAGGTCAACGCTTTGATCAGATCTTTAAATAGAATATTTATAAAGATCGCGAATTGGAATGAAGAAAACAACAAATTGACGATGATTACTGAAAATTAACAAACATAAGAGTGTTGCTTAGTTGTTCTTCTCTATCTTATCTGATGAGTTTCACTTAAAAGGAATGCTTTTGATGAGATTTCTAAACATCTCTTGTATCAATATTATTTTTGTCTAGATTTTTGTGATGTTCAAACATTCATCTTTCGCTCGTCATCCGAGCTGACCCTACACAATAATTCAAGCAAGAAATATTTTCGTTGCTTTGTGTTCTTCAAACAAATAACAGAATAATGAAAGAAAAATAAATTAAAATTAACACTCATTAGGATAAAAAAATAAGATTTGAAGTCTATTAGCATGATGTGATGCCTTCGGGTCGAGAATGAGTTTGAAGAATTTTTTTTCTTCTTCAAAAGACATTAATCAAAAAGTAATACGAGCATAAGAACAAGAGAAATAATTATTCACATCGTCATCCCATCACAGAAACATTATTGTAAGTCGTAAGAAATCTAACATGTAAGCGTAGCAATCGATGAAACGTAACGACGGCGATGATGAATATGTAACTAAGTGCTGCTTCTTAGGTCAGCATTTCAACTTGTTGCTTCCTTCTTTATTTTCATCGTTGCCATGTCGATCGAAATTTTAAAGTTTGATCATAGCAACTCAACATTGTGTCGAGTTTTTTAAAAGACTTCAATCAAAAAGTATTTTAAGTAATGGATCAGCAATTTATAGAACGCGAGAAAGAATTATTCAAGCTTAACGCCAAGTTGAATGCAAAGTCGAAAAAGATTCAGGCAACAGCTGCATCAAATAAATTGCAAGGAAAGCCAGTGCAGATTCATACGTCAAATAATTATTTCAATTACTATGACGAGCAATCATGTACATCATCATCGTTGCATAAGGAAGCTCAAGATGATGGGCTCGAACTGATGTGCAAAAAGATTAGCATGTCTCCCCAACCAATAAAGAAACCACAAGAAATCGTTTATCCATTCTTCAATCGTCAGACACCGAAGCCTCCAATAAGAACTAACTTAGATATTCACATGCCAACTGGTTCAATGATATCTGATGGAAATGCTGAACAGACACAAGAAGTTAAATCTGAAAGTATGAGCTTCAAAAATGAAAGTATGATCACGCGCTATTCTGATGATTCATCTGCCATTCCATCCGCTAATTTGCAATCCATTTCACCAACTCAACCACCACCGTTGCTCGAATTAACTGAAATCATACCAAAATCAATGGAGAAGAAGAATATCAGCAATGATGGATTATTAAAGTAGATTGCATAGTTTCATAAATATTAATGCTCAATTATTCAGTTTATGTTTCCTCCTAGATTTCTGAAATCAAAAGTTGCACTTCTTCAATCAGAACTTGAAGTAAGTAAATCTCTCAATGACACACTCGAGCGAGAAAACGCAAAGAACGTGAAGAAAATTAAGAAACTCAACACTCAAGTTACTAAGTCAGCGAGTAAGATTGAGTCACTTGAAACGACATTGAGAAATATTCAGGAAAAACAGGAAGTCGCTGAACAAAACTTAAAAGTGAGAATCTTTTTTATTATTTAATTCTAAACTTTGGTAATTGAATTAGATTCGACTGACAAATGAATATTTAACAGGAAAAAGATTCAACCAACAGCGAACTTAATAAAGATTTATTAGCACTGAAGGAAGAGGCAAAAGAAGTTAATCACGAAAAACAGATAATCGAGAAGCGATTGCTAAAGGTTCAAGAAGATTATGAAATGATGAAAACGAAATTCGAAACGTTCAAAGAAATTGATATCGTAAGCTTGTCTATAATTTCACAAAATCGATGGGATTTTAATTTCCTTTGGATATTTTATGAACTTTTATTTCAGATCATGCGAGAAACTGTAAAGGAAGAAAAAATTGCGTACGAGGAAAAAATCAGTAAATTGCGAAAAGGCCGAATGGATATGCTGAAAGCGTACAAGCAACAAATTATCCTCATCGATAATCTACGACGTCAGAATATTTGCTTGGAGAAGACAAAAGCATTAGAGATAACAGAAAAAGAGTTTCTTAAAGTTCTCGATTGGAATTTTAGTGACAAATGAGTTGTGAACCAACTCAAAGCTGATTAATGTTCCCCTGGGAGCTCCGACTTAACCATTGGCAATATCTTTTATAAAATATCTTTAATATATATTTTTATTACGTCTGCAATTAAGTTTGAGAATCATCTCAGAATGATTAGAGTTTCTTTCTCAATTTAATGACGTCTCGTTAAATTAGTATGAAGCAATAAATTACTTATCGAAACGATTCTAGTATCTCAGTTGTAAATATCGTGATTAATTAAACAGTAAAAGAAACTTTACCGCTACGGGGATGAAAGATTTTCTTGTATTCATTTATGAGACGTCAATTGACGTTTAAATTGCAATTTTATTTTCCTTTTCTTCCCCTGATTACAATTTGATTTCTATCACAATTCTTCAGTACACTGTGATCAAGTAATAAATATTTTCATGAGATCTTCAATTACTTTCAAGTCGCAAGGGTCATAATAAAAAATAAATTTGTGATTGATTTTACGATGCATTTTATTAACTTTTTTCTTACATGCGTGTGTGTGTGCGGATGTTCGACATGACAGAATTTCTATTATTGTAAGTAACTAACAAGATTTCCATCATATGAATGAATGATGACTTCTTAACTAACAATCATTTCAATTAAAAGAAGAAATTTCCTTCTTGACATATAACTTTGATGATCATTTTTATGATTTTATAATTTGCGACGTCATAATTGAGCAAACATTGATAGTTAACATAAAAGATAATTCTGAAATGTCTCATAGATATCATAAATAGAAAGAATGAGAATGTTTGCTGCTGCTGTGTAGTTGGAAATAAACTCGAGTAGCTATGTTTATACAATCAAGGTTTTGTATCATAAAAAGTAATAAAAAAGCAAACTACAATGGACAAAAATATCGCGACTGAAGGAGAATACACAAGCAAAGTTTCTGCAAACGCAAATGGCCTAAGTTAAACCAGTTTGATCTTATTCTTCAGCGACTTTAAATCATTTATGTGGCGACTGGCGGAGAAGCAGCTAGGACACGACATTGTCTATATTCACCTAAGATTCTGATCTTTATTATTACTAATGCTTACTTAAACATTACTTCGATATTCACGTGGGTGAATTAAATGTTCTAATCGAAGTTTTAGCATTGAAAAGCTTAAATCGCAAAGTATCAATGTGTGTTCAAGGTGTTCGAGTTTCCTTGTTGGGAGATTTTACGACAAATAATTTCGTTACTAAAAATAAAAAGAGAAAAATGTTAAAGCGCTAAAATTCTGAATTAATTTTCTCTCCAAGTAGAATTTTGATTTTAACGACTTCAGACTCTTAAAAGTGATTGTCTATAAAAAATGTTTTAAATTTTATTTAAAGTTCGAAGACGGTTGAAAGCAATTTCATAGATGAGTAATAAAAATCATTTTAATCGCCCTTTGTCGACATTTAAACTTTTTAATTATTTATATCCTGTAGCCAAATTTACTGCGTTAAATTTCAAAGGTTCTTCTTGTTAGCATTTCCTTATTAACATCTTTATGGTATTCGGAACTTTACCACATAAACACCTAAACATTCAAAACTTTGATCATTTCTCAAGTCAGCAAGTAAATTTTTACACCACACAAACGAACAGGTAAAAATCTTCGTATCGACTTGCTTATGCATTCATTCAACAACTCAAATACATGCGAGAACTGGTAAAGAGTAATTCAAGTCAGTATTGTTAAAGCATCCGAAGCGAAAAGAGTTGTGGAACTTTTTCGTCCGAATTAATTTTTTTTTAATATTAAAAACGATTTTTTTCTATTATTAATTAAGAAAAAAAAAGAAAAGTTACAGTGCTGACCAACCGGCTTCCAATTTCACTCGAATCTATTGTTATTCAAAAATGTGAACATCTTCAAAGATCTTGATAAAAGAATTTCTCGCATTACACAAGTCAAAACATAATAATGACGTTTGTTGTTGGAGTTGTGAAGTAAATGCAAAAAAAAAAATCTTTTCAATATTTATTCATCTTTTGTGTTTATGAAAAATTCTTGGTATGGTTTTCAATGTGAAAGAAAATAAAATCAGTGCAGGAAAATAAAAGAAAAAGAAATCTAGTGGTAGTTACTTGGCAATAACAACACCAAGAAATAAGAAATAAAAATAAAAATTCAACAACATTTTGCTTTGCTACTCTTGCGCGTCTTAAAATTGAAATAAAAAAAAGTTAATAAAGAAGGTTGAGAGGAAAACGGAGAAGAAGGAAAAAGTCAATAAAAGTGCATTCGAAAACGAAACCTTCACGCGCTTGCTGTTTATCCTGTTCAACACTTCAGCCTCAACTATAAATTTTATCTCGTTTCTGATTGCTACAAAATTTATTTCTCTCTTTTTTTGTGGGATTAATTATCAAAGTATCATTTTGGGATAACAACAGGAGTCTCCTGCTGTAACTTCATCTGTGATAACTCAACACTTCATTAGCTCTTAACATTTTTATGTTCTAACTTCTTTGACTATTTACTAAGGTAAGTTTTTGCAGACTACGATGCTGATGTTTCAGCTTTGAAAAGGTCATTCAGATGATGATGATGAATTTTAATGCTAAAATATGAATTCCGTGGTACTTCAACTACAAAGCAACACATGATAATTGCATTGCATTGAAGCATAGTACAAAAAGTGTGTGGAAATGGAATTTAAAATGCAAATTTCATATTGATTCAATCAAAATAATGAAAATCATTCAAGCTTAAGTGTACACGATCCGACAACTCTCCCATCATACGTGTCGTGTGTAAACACAAAATAATATTACGCAATTGTGTAATTCACTCCAAAAAGAGTTTTTTTTAAAGAAAAGTATGAGAGAAGTAAAAAATGAAGCGGCGGCATTCAAGGCTTGAAAAGACTTGAGATGATGAACGCGTCTAATCGCATTTGTGTGAGTTGTTTTCGTGAAACCAAACATTCATGATGTGAGTCAAAAGTTTTAAGATATTTAGACGAATAAACAGCACAGAAACAGTGGATTGCGACGCCTTCAAATTGACACCTACGATGGCGAAAAACTGGCTTTATGTAGATTGTCTTAGCCAAGTTTATTAAGTGAATAAGTTTCTAAGTCTTAATCTTGGCGTTACTTTATGTATGGCAATTGCTAATTACAACTTTGTATGTCTAATTAGCTTCTATATTTATTTATCTCACTTTGCTAAAAGCGATTCTTTCACCTTTCTTTCAATTAAAGAATCAAGTAACTTCTCGACTAGTTAGACATTTGAATTGTGGTTGAATTGCTTCAAGCTCATCTCATAAACGATTACGGCATTTTACATCCGCTTCAGAATAAAAAAAATAAAGTCAAACGACAGAACAATTGTATCGAATGAAAGGAAGGTGATGAAGTGTGGAGGAGAAATGAAGGAAACCAAAAACATAAACCTGTCGAATTTAAATCATAAAATATTTCCACTTCGATACCGTTGAATTACTTTTCAGCGTTTTTGATGTCTTTCAATGATGTGAAGTAGTCAAGAAATTAAATTTAAGGAATGTCTTCCGCATCATGCAAAGTGATGTTTCATGCTGGTTAATAATAACAACAAAGACCAAGAACTCATCGATTCGTAAAATGAAACTTGGATGATGGTTTCAATTTGTGCCTCGATAATTTTGTGACACTTCATGACACGAACACTTTACCTTGACAATCAAATCTCAACGAATCATTTGAGGAAAAAATCAACATAAAACAAGACGATTCCATTGTTTGTCCGCAACTTGAAACAATTTATGTTGTTGATTTAATTTACCATAGAAACATTTTCTTGTCAGTTTTTGACTTTTTAGTAACTAACGAAACAAAAAGCCAAAAAATCTTTTCTTGTACTTTTCGCCTGATGAAGTTTTGAAACTTTGAAATGTTGTTCGAATTGTTTATGAAATGAAAACAATTTTCCATTCTTCTGTTTATTTTGAATAGAAAAATTGTTTCTCGTGTGTTTTTATTAAAACTCTTTCAAAATTGTTGAAGTTTTTATTAAATAAGTCATTTTGCTTTGTGAGCTTATTTGAGATTCTTTTTAGATCACGATGAGACATTTTTCTTGTTAAGAATTGAAAATTAACCAGAATCGATTTTAATTATGATATTGCACATCTAAATTATGTTGACGATGAAATTTCTGTTATTTATTTATTCAACTTGCAAAAAAATTCGTTTTTCAAGCATCATCAGATAAGCCAAAAGTGACTGACAAGAAGATCATGATATTGCATAAAAACAAGCAAAACGAAGAAGATTCTATTGTTTGAATGATGATGATGCAAGTGATTCAACGTCTGATTGTAAAGTTTCTAGTTGAAAAGTCTTGGATTGCTTTGGGTTCACTGAAGATGGCTTTGACGATGTTAGATTTCGGACTTCCTGTGGTTTTCAACCAATCCATCATCTGATGGACGCGTGTTTCGTCTCCTTCTATCTTCCCTATGACAGATCCAGTTGATTTATTCTTGCACCATCCTGTGAATCACAGTTTATTACAACTTGTAAGGAAGTTAACGAATTCATTCACCTCTCAAACCGAGAACAGTTGCTTGTTTTTCGGTATATTTTCTAAAATAAACTCCTTGAACCTTTCCAAAGACTTCAAAGTCACACGACACTAATTTTGGCATGTTTTGCGTGATTTTACGATAAATTTTTTACACGACAAAAGCTTAAGGGTGAAAGTTATTTTGATCTTAAATCAAATGTCGCCAAGGAAACATAAACAAGTCAAGCGGGCTACTTAATAAAATCATTTGTCGTGAAACAAATTTGTTTGTTGTTTCTCGATTGTTTCAGATCATGTGATTGTGATTTTGATTTTCTCTATATGGAAATAAATGAATAGACACAAGATCACAATGTTCAAGTGCATTTAATGAATGCTGCCTTGCATATTCAATTGCATAATCATTCGAAACAAAGAGTAAGCATCAATATCATCATCCCACAATCAGTTCGCAATGAATCTTTTAGTCACCAAACCCAGTCACCAGTAAAACTTGTTTCAATGTGATTTTATTTGATTTCCATTGATGGGAAGATCACATTTAATTCACACACATCTGACAGCCTTGAGATCGCATTGTGGGATTTTTCTTTCTTCTTTTTATTTCAATAATCAAACACATTGATAAGTTTTATACTTTGATAGATAGTTGAACATCTATACTTAGCTTGACATTGAAATCGTAAACAGAAACTTCACTTCTGTGTTGAGAACTCCACACGCACTCTGATAGAATTTTAGTAGTAATGATAGGTGGAATGTCAGCAACAAACATTTTATTAAATATTTATCCCACACGTTATTGTAGAATGAAATCTGAGATCTTAATCATCATATGTGAATATAATTAAATTTTAAAAAATTTGCATTCATCTTCCATCTTCAATTAATTTTTTTTCGAGACTTACTTGACCCAAAATCTCAGAAATTTACTTAAGAAATAACAAACAGCAATTACATGAGAGAATATCTTTCATTCGATGATGCATGATAAACATTTCTTATTACTTATGTACTTAACCACCAACCAAATCAAGATGATGATGATGATTAGATTTCAAATTAAAATCTCCGACGCCATCAACTCTTCAAAGAAATGAGAAAGCAAGAAGACAAAGAATGAATCTTGTTCTAAAGTAAATTAAGCTTATGATGGACAACAATGGCATGCTATAAGTTACATTTTCATGATGATTAATCCACACACTTTCTTTCTTACTTACTCACTCTTCAACATACCACAAGCTTCATTTTAAATATGAAAGAATGATTTGAAAAAACACATAAAGTAAAATCTCTTCAATTGAATGCCTTCTTATTATTCTTATGTGCACTTAAATATTAACAAAGTCATTGAATGTTAGTTAGAATATCTTATTTCTTATTGTTTGCGATAACATTGTCGAGATATATTTATATGTGGTCAATAGCATGACAGAATGAATGAATGAATGAATCACGGAATCGTTTGATGGCTTCATGGTGAGAAAGGAAGGAAGGTTCGTCTAACTATTAATTGCAGTGTCATTAACATTGAAAGATGTTAAATTAAAAAGCCGCATTGGTTATTGAAACTCTTGAAACTATCAACCTACAATTATTTAACGCTTAATCCATCACATCACAGGTGCTGTTATTTGTTGTTGCTGTTAATATTCTCTAAACTAAATAAGTAATGCGTTCTGTCACGGACATAGAATGACGAATTGAAGAGTCAAAAGAGAAGTTGAGAATAAGAAATGGAATTAAGGTCACAAGGTCTTACTTCATCAGAATTATTCTTCATTTGTCATCATCCCGCAACGGGATGGAATTCTTTGAAGAAAGTTTCAAACAAAAAAGCCTACTCGTAATGTTGATATGACGTGATGATGTCAAATAACATTTCAGAAATAAGGTGAAGTAGACAACTCCTTGATGTATATGGAAAGATGAAAAGAAATTGAAGTTAAACGTTTACCTTCATTGTTTATCGAAATAACGTCAAGAGAATGATTACTTAATGGAGCATAACTGTGACATTTCACACATTGTTAGAGTCAGATTGATAGTTTGCGAGAAATTTTCATCGTTTGTCAGGTACTTAACAAAGATTCTACACAACAATTAATTCTTCCGTTAATTCAATGCGAAATTCAGCGATACAAATCAACATAACAACAGCTCACATTTGAATAGAATGAAAGAATCATTTAAATTCAATTCAATATGACAAAACAAGCATTCAATTAAATTGATGGCGGAAAATTTAAATTGATTTCAAGAATGATTAAAATCGAATCCAATTTGTGATGATAGAAAGAAAGTTTTGAATTAATATTCAACATTAAAAGCTTGCCAAAATTTCTTTTTACTTTCCGTTTGATTATTATGTAAGATTTCATTTAATTTTGATATGAATAAAAGTAAGATGAAACGTTAGATGAATTTTTGTTCGTTGAATATCAATTGAAATCGATGAAAGCTGTCCGGAAGAAATTTGTTTATTGGATTATTTAATCTTCACCTTTATGGAATCATCGATTGATTGCTGAACATTTCTCACTTTTTGAAGAAGTTTTGTTGATTTTTTTCGTATCGGAAATAATTTTGAAGCAATTACCGTAATTCAATTTACGATTAGCAGCGTTTTAAGACTTAACCATGACGATCATTGCGATCACAACTGGACTATGGATTGAAAGCAAAACACGAAAAGTGTCGATTGTTCACCTTACTTAAGCTATTTCGAGTCTTTGATGGCAAAACAACTTAAGTATGAAACATGGACATGGAAGACTCCATCAAGAAAATTGCAAAATATTTCATTTCATTTATTTTTATAAAGACTTGACTGGATATTTTGTTCGATATTATGAGTAAATGAATAAAATCGTCACTGCCGCCATTTGTGTTGCTTTGATCGAATACTAAATAATAAACTCAAAGTCCTTGAGGCTTGCGTAAGATTTTACAGCAAATTTTTTCATTTTTTTGCAACGGACATTCAGCGCCATATGTTCATTTAACTTGATTTTTCAGAGTCACTGTTTGTCTAATTGAATCGTCGTTAGTTTCATGTCGAAACTACTTACTTACTCATTCATTTTCATGAAAGTTAAATAAAATCTTTGAGTTCGCTGTTAAGGTTTGGCACATGAACTCTGTGATCTCTGAGAATGAATGTTAATTCATATGCTGATCTAATGATTGATTGATCGACTGGTTAATTACAGTTACGTATTCATATAAAGTTTCGCAATGAGTGATTGAAACATTCAACATTTCAAAACTTCTTAAAGGGTCTTAACACTATTTATTCGGATTGAAGTAAAGGTACGCAACTCGCAACTCGAAACTCGCAACATTAAAAGCTTTCAACGTGAAACAAGATACCCGAAAAGAACCGTTACAAGAATTCCTATTAATTGACTTTGCATGCATTACCAGGTTTAAGTAAAAGAAATTGTTTCCGTACGGTTCATAACGATGCGAACTCGACGAATAATTCACCACACCACGAATGTTCGCTATCGTGCATGTAATCAAATTAAAGAACAAAAAATCAATTTTGAAGACGAGAAATTATGTGAGCGGGAAAATAAAAAAGCGAAGAAACATTAAAATTAAATATATAAATTTATTTTCTATGTCAAGACAATTTCTTGAGATAAAAATTCTGTTTGTCGTGTAAGCATTTACAATTATGAGAGTGAACTTCATTGATGATGATCACACATGAAGTGAAAAAAGAAAATTTTTCCATGCGCTTTTTTCTTTCTTATTTTAACGGTTCATGTCAAGGAATTCAGGGCATTATTGTTCTCATGGTAATGCCAATTTTCTTTCATTGTCTCGACATCTTAGAATAAATATCTAAGAATAGAAAACGCCACACGATTCAATTAAAAACAAATGGAGCAATAAAAAAAAGTGTGTTGAGGCAAATAAGGTTACGATTCCCTCCAGTCACTCGTTTTATGCTCGTTATCGATTGGAAATGCTTTTAAACTTTAAACAATTCTTGTTATTTTTATTATTATTGTTATAAACTCGAACAATTGTTCTACTCGAGTTCTTCCCTTTAAAGCTACGTGAGGCTTCGTGCCAAAGGTTACGATTCTTACGATTCGCCTTTTCATGGTTGGGCTGTGAAATAACTGTAATCGATCAGATTAGATTGTGCTTTAACTCATTCAGATATCATCGTCTTTGTCATCTTCGTCATCATCATCATCTGAAGTATTTAGGTCTGAGAGAATTTTTTCTTCTTTCGATGCAAGTCTCAAAGCAATCATAAAGTGAAGTAATTCAATTTCGACAGAAGCAAATATTGCGGAATTTTTTTCACGTCTCTCATAATTTTTGTTTTTCATCTTTTTTTTCCCGTGACGATAAAATCTTATAATTAAAATTATGTTGTAAATTGTAGACAGAAAATTTCATTACCATCCGCATTAATAATTTACTTTGTTGGCGTGAAACAATGACGTTGTATAAATATAAGTTTGTGTTTAGAAATTAATAACAAAATCAATTCCTTTCTCTCTCTTTACAGTAACATGGCGCTTTGCAACAAATTTCTACAAATTCTTTTAAATTTTATCGTAAGTATTTAAATATGAATGTTGACCATGACTATGTAGAAAGTTTTATCAGCGAGCAATGTAAACAGAAGAACGGTTTATTCAATAAAAGAATATTTGATGGGCATACATTTCTAATGACATCACCTCGTTTCATGTCTCTGATGTTGTCTTAGTGTCCATAACAATTCAAGTGTGAAAACTTATAAGTTATTTAAAGAGAACGTCGTGTGCATCTATTTGGAAGTTTCCTCCTAGCGAATTAAATTTAAAACAATGGAAGTGAATGCAATCACTTTGTTAACAACAGTTAACTACGCTTTTTAAAACTTTTAACTGCAAATGAAAAACATGTCGAGTTGGAAATAAATAAAAATTAAGAAACTTCTCTCTCTCTCATCTCATAATTATTATCAACAATGAAAACCACAACCACAATTCATGAAAGAAATATTATTCGGACAGAGTCATTAAGGATTGACACGAACATGTCGTCATACCGTTACACATTTTAAATATCCACATGAATAAGATGAAGTAAGAGACATAAAATATCTTTTTCCTTCATGTTGTTTTAACAATTCTTGCGTTTAAGTCACAGAAGTCTCAACATGAAAGATTGTAATTGAAAAAGAAAAAATGTTTGATGTGAAACATGAAATAAGATCAGAAACTTAACTTACGCTCGCAACTATCAATAAATGAGCTTAAGAAATGCTCCACGTTTAGGTTTCATAATTACATAATAATCGAGAGTTCCAATTGAAATCTCAACATTTCCCAGATACTTTTATATGCACACCCTACATGCCTTAATCATGGTTTTGTGGAGCCGAACAAATTTTCTCTTTTTTATTTCTCTACAAACTTTGCTTGGGCTTGGGGAGATGACCCGAAAACATAAAAAAGTGACTTCATCGATATTTATATCACTGAAACTTTCCTTTAGGGTCTCGTCACTGACGTCTTCTCACAGACAACAACCATTAACGTTGTTAACTAATCGAAGCTCTTTACATAAACTAATTGAGTTGTTGATTGAAGGAACCGAAATAACAGTTCAATTTTCATGTCCCTCTTAATATCCATTCGAATATATTTAAAAGCGATTTTCATAATGAAATTCAGACTTGAGACGAGCCACCACTCACAGATGTTAATTTGCTTTATTTAATATGCAAAACTCTCCACCCGAAATGGGTCAGTAAACAAAGAAGAAAGAAAACATGCATTGTGTGTCACGTCATTGGATTACACAACATCCGACCGAAGATATTTGAAATTATTCAACAACAAACATCAACAACGCTAATCGCTCCCTAAAAGTGGTCCATTACTTGACCGCTTTTTTCTTTCTATTTCAATTCAATTCGAACTGCCTTCCAATTATGCTTGAAAAGAAAGAAAATTATTTAACATGACTAAAAGTGAGCCAATGAATGATAGACGAGAAAATAATAAAAAGAGGAAATTTTTTTTGCTTGCTTTTATTTACGTTCGCAAAATATCGTGAAGATAAAAAAAGTTAAATTAAAAATTTGCTGGTGAATATCGTCGATGTAATCCACCAGCAATAGTTTCAATGCCTTTTGCGCGCCTCGAAAGTTCACGAATCCAGTTTATTAATTCTTTTTCTTCCATTTTCCTTCTCTCTTTCTTAATTTGCTTATATAGTTTCGTTTCCATTCCATATTTGTAACTTGAACTTTCTTACCAGCCAGCCGTTCAAGAGACTTCAACTTCGAATTCAACTTAACTTCATACATAAGTGATCATATTCATGTTGCGCTGTTGCAGCTTCAATAACAACAGCAATAATATCAACAATAAAACGGAATGAATGTAAATGAATTAAATTGCCGAGCCCGAATATTTATTTACTCTCAATCGACAATCATTTGGCCTCGCTAAAAGTTTTGGTCTCATGGCGTGATCTACGGGCCCTACAGCTGTTCAGAGTGGAGTTAAACTTTGTTGATTGATTCCAAAGAGAAATTTTAATCGCTTTGAATGTTTAATTTCTTTCACCTTAGATATCTCTCCTACCTTAAGTTCAATCCCATCTAGCAAATGTACCGTTGAAATGTTTATTTCGGCAATGATCGTAAAAACGCGTATACGCTTAGAAAACGAAAGAAACAAGAAGTTGAAAATCATTAATTTATTTATTATGCTAATTTATTTATGTTGCCAATACTTGAGAAGTTTTTTCTTCTTCACTTCATGGACGAGTGAATGTCTAAGAGAGAAACTAAACACCGTTTCACATTTTTATTAGACGGATACTTACTCATGGGATTTCTTAAAGAAAAAATATCTAACACCAAGCCTACAAATTCATTAGAACGTCAACTTTATTGCCCTGAGAAATATCAGCAGCAGTGGTCAGTGGCCAGCGGTTTACCTTCTAATGCAGACAATTATCCAGTTTAAAATCTGATTTAAAAATTCGACTTCAAACGGTGAATCGAGCAATTAAAATTACTTAAAAATTAAAAAAGTTCTCAACCTTCTAAAGATTTTCCAACTTTTAAAGTAGAAACTTGCCCTTCACGGCTTCACGCAATTTAAAACCATGAATTGAATAAAAAAGTCGCTTTACTTTTAATTAGCTTCTCTTCCGATAAAGTTTTAATGTCTGAAACAATTGAGGAATTTGTTACGCAATCTCATACAGTTATAGCTTTAAGCCTGTTACTAACTGCTGAGACAGCCATCCGACATTCACAATTTCACTTCATTAAAATTCTTTGGTCATTGCTCAAATGCTGTCATGAATCAAATTCTAATTCAACCTATTCATAAATTTCTCGAGAGTTGTTTTGTTCGACAATCTTCATCTTATTTTTCTTTCTTTTTTTCTTCTTCAGACAATAGCAACGTTAACACATAGTGCACAACTTCCTCCAGTCAAACGTAAGTATAAAATTTATACATGAAAGTCGTAAAAGCAATTTGATGTGGACTTTTAAATATTATTTATGCGACTCTATAACTTCTACACAGTAATTTATATATTTATTTTTCAATTCAATCTTCTTCCATTATATCATAAAATTTATAAATTAAATTGATGGTTGTTTGGATAAAAATCATTAATGAATTTTTTGGGAACTTTAAAGTCAAACATTTAAGATCGAGGTTCGAAAAATATTTTTCATTCTTCAGTCCGACACACCATCGTCAAATTAACAAAAATGAAAGAATTTTTCATAAGGAATTTCTTTTCATTTAACTCTTTACGCCGTAATTAAATGAGATTGTTTTTAAAAATATTTACGAGCAGTTTGCAGTCTCTCATAGCCATTGGTAAAAGATTCATGACCGCCGTTTATGGCGAAGTTTATTTATTTGACCGTTGTTGAATGCTTTTTCAGAGTTGAAACAAAAGTTCACGCTTAATTCAACTTCACTCAAAAACCAACATCACCAAAGAGTTGAGTTACAACCTTAAGCGTATCTTTTAAATGCATTTCTGTCTTTCTTTGAGTTTGATGCTTACGGATATTTCTTAGCTTTGGCTTTATTGAACAGTTTTTCATATTGTTGAATACAAATATTGATCATAGATTACATTTCGCCAGTTGCAACTTCACAACAACACATTTTACTTTGCATTTATTGCACTCACAGCGTTATGAGATGGTTGGCTTTGTCTTCTTGTACATTCACTTAAACGTAGTGAAGTTGATTTAACTAACTAATATTGTTCTGCACTTCTTCATCATCGAGTTAGTGAACTAAACTTAGCATTTTCGTGCTGCTTATGAGAACTTTTCTGATGAAATTTCGCGATTGTTACAGCGCAATCCATTTATTTGTTGCTCTACCACCTATGAAATAGTCTTCAAATCTTTCCAACAATGCAATTTAATCTCGTTTCCTCTTCTCAAAGTTTTTATTTATTTTTATTTTTTCTCTTTTTCATAAAGACAAAGCATAAAACTTTTGATTTCTTGCAAATGATTAAAAGATCAGCACGAGTGAAAAAAATTGCGGAAAATTATTTATGAAGTGAATGTTTTAGTAAATCACATTAGTCATGTTTAAATTCTTGTGTCACAGCAACAGCAGCACATTTAACTGTAGAAATAAAATAAATGACAAGTCAACATTTCCTAGATATCCAAAATATTTGCTAAGTTCACCATAAGCATTATCGAACGGGACATTACATTGCAAGAAGATTAATTATTTGTTATGAGTAAAAAAGTATTCAACTCTAACGTGCTAGCAGCGTATTAAACATACAGGATAACTTTTTATAATGGTAGTTAGTGAGAATGAGAGCTACGACAGCTTAAGTTGCATAATTCAACAAACAACTTTCATGCATCGTCAAAGCTGAGAAAGACTGGAAACTTTGCATACGCAAATCATTTGTTTTCTTTCTTTTGTTCAAAAAAAAAAAGTTGTTGTAATTAAGCATTATCGATGCTAATTGTTTTCATGCTACATAAGATGAAAGTCTTGTCTTTTGAGTGTTAATTAAAAACATAGTAGCATCATCTGTTGTGGAAAGGAAGCCGCAACAGAGAAATTCAGCTCGGTACGCTTTGACAATTGCCATAAAATTGCTTTCTTTATAACGTCACGGTTTTTTGTTTCATTTAACGAGTTTATTATGCAATGGTTCTTAATAATATTTCTCACAAAGTTTCTGCAAGCAGCTTCAGAATTAAAGTTCAAAGACTTTTTAAAACGTCAACTGGAAGAAGATTCTCCTTTTCAATTCCTACTTCATCTCTCCCACTTCACTTTCTTCTCTTGTAGGTGTTCAACTCGATGATTCTAAATATTTTCTTGAATCTTCAGTTAAATTATCTTCAATTTAATAGGCAAAATTTCATTGTAATTGAAAATAAAATTGTTGAATTTTCTACCGTATTTGATTGTCATCGTAATTCATGTAAGAAACGATTAGTGTTTGGAAATAATTGCCTTTCTCTATCTTTTTGACAACATAAGAATGTTAAACGTTTCAATAAATTAAAGTCGACAATTTCAAACACTACTTTCTTTCAATTGCATGGTAAAGTTCTTAACGGGAAACGACAAAATGACATTTTTCTTTCTTTCTTCCCTTTATCAATTCTGGAATCGCCAGGTCGTGACTCATTAAATCTAGTCACGGAATCTTTCATTATAACATTGTGAAAGGAAGGTTCTTGTAAATTAATTTAACCATATGGACGAACAATGGATTGTTGACTTTAACGTTGTCGTGTTTGTCCCATTTCATGGCGCAATATCAGAGAATTGCATAATATTTCTTTCTTTTATTTTGTTTTGTTTTTAGGACAAGCCACACTAGTGAAAGAGCCTACGGTACAAATAGATTGCTTGTCAGGCTCGATGCTTATAACAATAAAAAATGCTCCAGCAAGCTACGACGGCCTTTTCAGTGGGATGGTTTATCCCAAAGGTCTTGCAAAAAACTCAACATGTTTATCAGAGTACAGGTAAATTAGGAATTTCATTTGTTGCACTAAACGGCTAAGCTTTTAATCTCTTCTTGCTTTTCTTATTATTTACAGGGATCACAAGGGTCCAATAAAATATAAACTGCCACTTCGAAGTTGTAACACTATGCCTCAAGAAACCGTAAGTTATTCGTCAACACTTTACTAAATATTTAATGCGCACATTAAGCTCACGAAATGAATCGTAAAAGTCATTTATTAAATAAGCAATAAGAGTATTTCAGACATTACTCCATCAAACCACCACCAAGCGCGTGGAATTGTGTGGGCGAATTACGTAAATCCTAAGAAGAAATAAAAACAATTTTTAAGATTTTATGTCATATCAAAATCATATGCTAATTTAATGCGATTGTGTGTGTGTTTGTGTGGGTAAAAAGCTTTAAGTTTCATCGTTCAATCATTGTCATATTTGCAATGTCGCCGCAGCTGATTCCAATCAAATCAAGAATGGAAAGAACCAATTTTCATTTTAATATTGAACTTTAAGAACATTTCTACTTAGAAGTTTAATTGATGCCATTAATTTCTGAAGATATTCCAATGACAATAATACTTAAGTAAGGAAAACAGAATAGTGCGTGGGTGGACATCGAAAAAATGTTAAAGAATGAAGATGATTGTACTTTGACAAGGTCGAAAAACCCAAACCGCAACTTAAACCGTAAACTGCGTAATAATTATTGTCTTAAGAACATTATTAGTGGGCGACTTGTTGGCACAAAATCTTTCAAATGAGTTTCATGTTTAAGTTGAGGGACAATGAGTTTCAATTACAAATAAAGTCTAACGGCGAAATAAATAAATTTTTGGATACTTCCTACTTACATATCATCTCTCATTTCTCGATTCAGCAGACAATTTGTTGTTAACTGCAATGAGGAAATGTTTACACGAAGTTGATTCCACCTCTTGTTTGTTACTTAAAATAAAGAAATGATCTTCGGTCGCATTTATATCTTTCACAGATGATTGATGGTGATTGGTGAAACGTTTTATTATTAATTCTGCAAGCTTTTCTTGACTGTACCGTTAATAATCTTTGATAGAGGAAGCATCAAAGTGAAATCTCACGTGCAATGTTGGGATACAATAATAAATAACAGTAACAATAGTGATCGGAATGAAATAAATAACAGAAGTTATGAAACAATCGATATGGTCATTAAATGACACGGTTTGATTATGTGCAGACTTGGAAGAGAGAAAAGTGAAATTATATCGATGAAAGAATGGATTGTGCTAAGATCACGCCAATTTTCTGGTGCTTGTTGCGATATCACGATGTGACGAAAACGAGATTTTTCCATGACTCAGTCTCAGCAATTTTGCGAATTTGATTTGCAGTTTTACTTTTAATTTGCCTGAATTGTGATCTAGTTTGACGCCGTGTTGTATGTTTTGATTTGTTAAAATACTTAACAGCTGCTTTAAGCAGTTCAAAATGTTTTATTTACTGTTTCGCAATTTGTTTTCCATTTAACACCAGCAGAATGAAAAAAAACAAAATAAATATAAATAAATGAAAGTGATTGAATATGATTTAGCAAATGAGTTTCATGTCGAGTAAATGAAATGTTGCAATAGCTTTTTGTTAAATATCACAATATGAATCATCGTCATGGTTAACGATGAGTCTAAACGCAAATGATTTCACCTGTGGATGGTTTTATTGCCACCAACATAATAATAGAAACAAAGTGAATATTTCTCAAGCTTTTTCGAATGATTTACCGATCGGAAGAAATAATTTTAGACAATAACTCTGAAAGAGAAAAGAAGTGAAACTGGAAGTTGCGCGAGCAATGGAAGCTTCCGCAAAAAAACTGAGATAAATTCAAGCTGATTCCATGACAATGATGAAGAGATGATTCTCCAGTCAAGTTTAAGTTTAATGGGTTTTTTTATTCATCAAGTTCTTCGCTTAATCTTCCATCATTAATAGAACTTAATGTCGTTGATTGTCGGTGTTTTGAAGATGGAATTACAGAAGCAAGTTGTAAAAGAAGTTAATATCAAGTATTCTGTTAATCGTAATGATCAATGATCAATAGTTATTGGTAATCCATCGCAATCCTACACGTAACTGAAATGGTGAATGTTCAATTATAAAATGACCATAAATGAAATAGATCTGACAGATTCGTTGATTGCGTCAACTTCGAACTCTGTTTGCATGAAATTCGCAATTTCTCTATTTCTTTTTATCAACCAACATATTGGAATTTCCAACCGTGTCGTTAATGTCTCTCTAAATATCCAATTCGTTATTAAATTACATGAAAAATCTTTTACGCTTTATCTTTGAAACAAAGTTGGGAAAAAAAATTAAAAAATGAAAGTGAAATCTTTCTTCTTGTGCTTTGGTTCGCCATCACCGTCAAAGATCGCATTTTATTTGCTAAAAGTTATTTAACTTCTCTTTATATTGTGATTCAATAAAAATTTCGGTTCCACTGTGTCATCGTTCACGAGTCAATGCTACGATTAACACTTAAAGTCCATTGAAAGTCGCGGTATTTGTACTTTAAGCTTATAAGTTTGTTGAAGGTTCATTACGGATCACTTATAGCTGTCAATCGCTGCTGAAGATGTCATATTTTCTTCAATTCTCCACACTCGACTTGCAATTGTTCATCTTTATTCATTTCATGACATGAAAAAAAGTGAAACTGCTTAAAGGAAAATTTTCAATTTTTCACGCTGTTGATTGAGATGATTCAAAATCAAACATGTCTTCATGAAAATTAAGTACATCGCCTGAAAGCATAGTTCAAAGAGTCTTTAGACCTTCTCAGCATCTTCAGCGGAAGTATCTTTTCATCGTATTTGTTATAATTACAATCGTTTGATTTTCCATAACATATCGAACGAACGCATGTTTTTCAATTCGACAAGCTTACAAATGCTGACTCATTAAACGAATATTTTTTTTGAATTAAGAGTCAATGGAATTTTATTAATTCATAAATGCACTATTACGATGCCGGAAAACCATCCAATTACTATCGAAAACGATTACTTTCTTGTTTGAGACTTAAAGTGTTAGTTGCTAAGCATCGTGGTGTCGGTGTCGGTTGTCGGATTAAGAAGAAAGTTCGTCATGCTCGGATTACTTAACAGACGATAACAATTGGCATCTTATGAGGGTTAGACAGATATCCATAAAAAGAAAAGCTAAACATCGTTGTGGCTTTGGTAATATTTATCTCGCTGCACTAATTAAGTAACTGACTGTTTATCGTTTGAAATTATGACGTCAAACAGCAGGAATGCTTACTTATGATGAACAGAACAGAACAGAATCGAGAAACTGTAAGACGAGAAAAGTAAAAAACAGAAATATTACATTGATTGTAAACATTGGGCGTATACAGAAGGTCGTCGTGCTGTTTTTTTTAAACTTTACACGCTTACCAGTTATTACTCACATCTGGTCGGATTTTTCATCAACGATAACCACGAACAAATGACAAGTAATTGACTTTAATAACTTTTACACTTGAAATTTTCATCTCTTTTGTCAAGAGCTTTACTAATGCGATTATTTTTGTTTAATGATGAAACTGTCGATGGCTTCAGGGGCTTCAAAGCCTTTGACTTCGTGTTGAAAATTAATTTGATTATTGTCAAATAACATTTTTGCTTTTTTTAATTTTTTGATGATCTTTGATGTGTTTTTAAAATAATGTTTCCTCAATCAAATAAAAGCGTTTTGTAATCGTTCTGACAGAAACATCTTTCATGTTTAAGTTCATAAAGCATTCAACTATTGAACAATCGAATAATTCACAAATTCCTGCTGGAATTTATATTTGCGTAGTAGATAAATTTACTCACTGCTTACCTTGTCGACTCCAAGAATTAAAATTCGAATAAATGAAACATCTTTGAAAAGGTTCGTCGAGTGACCCCGAATAGAAATCTTTTGTATGAAAATCACGGCTCAGTGCGAAATATTTCACACGTTTTATGATATGATTAGGATGAATTTATCATTTATTTTCAGCAAGTTCTTTTATGATCTGTTTTATTAATGTTTTTTTTCGTAAGTTTAATTTATCTTCTTTTCATTGGAATTTTTTTGATGGTTCAGTTAATTTACCCCACACGACCATTTATTACTTTATTTATTCTATTAAATCGCTGTACTCGTTCTGTGATTGAAAAAGAATACTTAGATACGTAATTCATCTTACCGTTGGCATATGTTAATTAAAATATAAAAGTAAATATTACATAGTTTTTGTATTTCCGTTTTTTTCTTGCTTTATAACTCACACTTTGAGTATAGTCTGGAATGAGATCCGACTTAGGCAAGCAACAAGAAATAGAAATGACATCATCGAAGATGTGGAAGTGTGAGTTTGTTAGATTTAAAGAAATGTTAGTATGTTTGATAGTGTAAAATATCCATCGAGATCTGATAGTAGTGT
The DNA here is from genome assembly GCA_900005825.1 of Clunio marinus. Lineage (NCBI taxonomy): Eukaryota > Metazoa > Arthropoda > Insecta > Diptera > Chironomidae > Clunio > Clunio marinus. The sequence goes on from CVRI01000059.1 coordinate 311,814, forward strand.
TGGTGAGTCTTGAGATATTTTTCATTTTTTCTTTCCTTCTTCTGATCATTAACATTCGACTTCAGCTGCATAGCAATTTTTGCGATGCAAAATCTTCTTACTTCAAAAAACATGTTAAAAGTTGAAATACCTTAAGCAAAGGAATGAAGAGAAAAATCTTTTTTTATTTTTCGAAGAATTTCGTTAAATAAATTACCATTAAAAACATGGTGGAGTGTCTGATGTCGCGAAACGAAGCGGGACGGTCGAGAAATGTATAAATGCCATTGAGTCCATCCGCGCGAAGCTTCTTATACTTTACCTTGTCTGACGTGACTTGACTTCAAATAAATAATAAAACTTCGAACGTTGATCTTCATTTTAAAGAAAGATCCGACAATGAAACAGTACGATTGCGTAATTCACACCTCAAAACGTGATCAAATGGCATTTTTATAGATCACACCACTCGAATTCTCGGCATGTGAATGAAAGAGTGAAGGTGTTCCGTGTTTGGGCAATCTAGTGAAATTATTCCGATTATTTCGTCTAAGTTCGTTCGTTAAAAGAAATATGGCTAAAAGCCATTTTAATTTAATTTATTTTGCTGCGCCCATTGGAGATTGTGCTGAAATCGACAGACAAACAGCACAAAGCAAGCATCAGACGAATGCATTGATTTGTTTTCAAAGAAAGTAAGCGAAAAATTTAATGAAGCCAAGGCCGAATTTTAATGTTTATAATACGCGCTATTTTGTGGTCGCGGCTTGAAATTATTTCTTTTTGCTGTCAGAAGACGAAGCAGAAAACGATTAGACATTTTAAATCATTTTCCCCAAGATGATTACATACCAAACTTGTTTCATGAATTCTTCTGAAAAAGAATATTTCGTTTCAGGTTTTTTTACTTTAAAACTTTAAAATCTCACGCTTTAAATTTTGCACTTGAATCAACAATTCCATAATTTACCTTCATGACAAGCTTCAAAAGAACGAAGCAGACGAAACAATGATTTCAGTTCGTTTTTTTATTTTCTTCAGTGAGAAAGAGTAAAAAACTTTTAAAAGTTGATTACGATGCTCTTTTGTATCAATAACATGATTCAATATGACGGTAAACCTTGTGCTTTTTTACCTTTTAAAGGCACAGAGAGTTTAAACACTTTATTGAATCTTTTGTCGCTATTGTTATTGGTTAAACTTGAAACTGACGATAATGAAGACGAAGATCTTGCGTGAAATATAAAAGAGCTTTATTTAAGTCGAAAACAAAAGGATGAGAGTCAATTGTCAGAAGCTCTTAAATTATTCTGAAAAGAAAATGTTAATTTGTCTCGCAGCGAGTCTAATCTTTATTCAATCGATGTAAAAATGAAATAAAATTAATCACTACTTGAAGATTTAAATTGAAGATTGAAGAAAGGGAAGAAGATTTAATAATATTCAAGATACTTAAGTACGCCATAAAGGGAATAAGAAACTTCTTCAATTTATTCAATTACATGAATTGAACATATTGGCATCGAGAGTATAACAAATAAGGTTGCTTCAAGCAACAAGGTCGTTGTAATAATTCCATGAAGTCATCGTCGCTGATGATTAAATCATTTTCAAATAATTCATGCATGAAATTCTTCACACATGTTAAAAATTATAATCAAAATTAACTTCATTTTAGGATGATGGCGGTATTGAGTTCTTCAATACGATTGTCCTACAGCCTCACTTGAAGCTGGTGACCGACTTAGGCAGAGGTTATCATATTCGATGTCGTTACAAGAATCGCGAAGCTGCAATCAAATCATCAACATTCCAATCATCCAAAAACAACGATCAGAGACCTCAAGCACAAACAAGCGCCGAGGGAAGTGACCGACGTGATCATGCGAGATCACTACATCATAGGTTTGTTTGAAAACAATTTAATTTCATAGTCAATTGCTAATGATTGATTTCATGGTTTAATTTAGTGACTCAACAAATGAAATTCCAATGCCTGCGTGCCATATGAAAATTTATTCAGGCGATAAACTTGCAGAGAATGTTAAAATTGGTGATCCATTAAAGTTACTGATCAGCATTGACAAACAAGATTCTTATGGATTACACATCACTGATTGTCTTGTACGTGATGGAATTGGATGGGGTGAACAACGTTTGATTGATAGCGATGGCTGTCCATTGGATCAAGAAATTCTCGGACCATTTTCATACGACAGCGATAGAACGAAAGCAACTGTCGCTTTTCCTGCACATAAATTTCCATACACAACTTCTGTCTACTATCAATGTAATGTTCGATTGTGTTCGTTAGGAGAAGACAACTGCCACAAGGTTAGTGTGTGATAAATAATTAAGTGAATTTTCCTTTCAAGTTTCCACCCTCACCCCTCATAATCAACTGTACAAAACTATTAAAAATATTTTCTAAAACAGACACCAACATGCGATGGTTCAGCAAAACGTGTTAGACGTGACACTGACGAAACGGAAGAGGACGGTCTTCCAGCAACAATTGAAGTCTTTTCAGGACTTTATGTCAATGAGAATGCAGAGGTACTCGGTGACGATTTCGACACTGTGTATAAAGAAAAAGTAATTAAATTTAATCACGTCTATTGCCATAAATAAATTGAAATTTTCTTCCATTTTTAGACGCCCGATGATGCCATTTGTGTGTCACAGAGAAGTTTTGCCATAGCTGTGTCAATAACGGGCTTGTGTCTAATGTTAGCAGTTGTGCTGGCGGTTCTTTGTATAATGGCACGAAGACGACATAAGAGCTCGACATCGGGCAGTTCAATCTACAGTGGGCCATACACCAACACAGCATATTCGCATACAAGTTAGTCAGTGTCTGGATCGAAGACTCCTTTTTGTAGCACGTATGAATGAGATTTGATGAGAGAATGTGGAACCGAACGATGATTTTTTTTAATTCGTCTTAATTATGAAACGAATTCGACGAAGAATGAAAAGGAAATCAACATCAATTTGAAAAAAAAACTTTCTTAACGACTTAAAAACATTCTAGTGATGACACTTAAATTTATTATAAAATCTTTCATAATCAATTAAGAAAATTTTAAAAACTTTTAACATGAATACTTAGCACTAGGCGATTTGTTGCATCTTTTGTTTCTATGAATTTGATGATCATATCGCCTTTTGCTATGCGGAGATTCCTAATCGTAGAATTTACTTCTCGATTGGGCGTTAAAATAATCTCCGTTCATCACGTAAACATATTTAAATGTAGAAAGCTGAGCTTAGTTCTCTCTGCTCAGGTGACGATTGACTAACGGTGGTGGGTAACGATAATTAATAAATCAGAAAAAAGAAACGATTCACAAGTCATTAAAAGAAATTCTTTTAGTTAGATCTGTTGCTCTGCATCACAAGCATCGTTTTGTATGATTACATTACGATCTTCTGGAGCTTAGCAACAAATAAATCTGATAAGAAAAATAATTTTAATTTGTATCCTTTTCATGCGACATGAAAATGTCTTCAAAAATTCATGACCAATAAAAAAAAGAAAAATATTCATTCATCTTTTATTTATTTAAATTAAAAAGCATTTTCTTTTATTTTTCAGTTTAAAACTTTATTTTTCCATTCGATACAAAAAGGATTTTCCTTATGAAAATATCACAATAATGTTTATTGATTTTTTTAGCTTTTGTTCTTGATTCAGTGTTCAACAACAATCTTTTTTTTACGTTTATATGAAGTTCTAATCACTCTATTTATGATCTACATTAATTATTAGCTACTCATGTTTGAATTAAAAAATATTTTAAAAGGAATTTATAAATTATTCTTTAAAATTAGAGACGAGATAATCCGTGGATTAAATATTAGTAGTTAATCGGGATTAACTCTGATCATTTTAATCCCGATCAATAAATCCCGAGATTATCTAATCCTTAGTTTCATCAAAAGTTAATATTAATAAAAAATGTCCATCTGAGTGGTTAATAAAAAGTCAATTCTTTGCAAAGAGTAATGATGAGAGTTTCATGGTTATTCGACAATTCAACCCATTCTAAAAAAAGTCATTAGAAATAAAATAATTTAGAAATTTCGAGAGTCAGTCTCAGTAAAAATTTAGACCTGGAAAATTGTTAATCTTAACTAATCAAACTCCTTGAAATGATTATAAAGAAAACTTTGAACTCAGATAAAAGCTGCTTAGAAATTCTCTCCCCTAGAAACAATATAACATTCTAAACCACAATTGACATCGATTAACATCAATATTTAAAAATATTTGAGGAATTATTTATCGCCCATCATAATCATAACAAATCACTTTTGATTTCTTCTTCATCGTCATCAGATTTTTTCTCGAGTAAGCCTTTATGCGATGAAGCGTACATGGACTCATAAAGCGGGTTCGAGAAGTGACCCTGAGGAGAAATAAAAGAGAATTTTTTACTTCATCTTCACATCTCAATAAAACTCAATCAACTCACCTTGTCATCGTTACTTGCGATATTTGTCACCGGCATGGGAATATCATCACGATCAGTAGCCGCGAAATCGAAAATTGGATTTGTAATCTCTTCAACATTCTCGTTAAGTCGTGCGTGAGCGAAGAATCTCGTTCGCCTTTGCCAACGTCTGACATACAAAACAGCAGCAATCGCCAATGTTGACATGACAATGAAGGCAAACAACAACATGACGACAGCTGACAATGTTTCATGATTGTTTACGTTCATTTGTGATGCGATGACACTCGGATCCGAGTGGGAGTAGATATCAGAGATGAGACAAGGTTGAATTAAACTATTTTTACATCTGTTGAAGAATTTTGCGGAAATTTAAAAACATTTTTCATTAATTGAATTTTAAAAAGCGATACTTACACGCATTCATTGATTGATGAAGTTTCCCTGCATTTCCCACATTCGTCGTCAAGACATTTCGGTGGAAATTCACAAGCAACGCCTGACCATTCACCCACGCAAACACAAATCTCATTGTCATCCTTATCACGTTGACAATATCCGTTGTTTTGACATTGAAGATTACAATTGCTTGTGTTTGGTGTTGGTTTGTCATTGCAATGTGGACAAGTGTTGTCAATCTCACATCGTTCACCACTGAAGTTATTTTGGCACGAACACTTTGGACCAGTCACTGCGTGAATTTCACATTTTCCACCATTTCTGCAATAATCTTTGCACTTGTCAAGTTCACAATAAATTCCTTCAAATCCATCAAGACATGAACAGCGATAACCTTGCGATGACGATGATCCGTAATTCTCACGACATGTTCCACCATTCAAACATTGAATAGCAGCGCAATTCTCACAACTTGATCCACTGAAGTTCGAACGACATGCACAACTTTCGCTGACAGTTCCATTGTCGTGCACTTGGTAATGACAAGTTCCACCGTTGAGACATTTGTTCTGTTTTAAAGAGAAAAAATAGAAAAGAATTTACTTGGAATTCTCTTTTTAATGATTCTTCAACTTACCACACAAGCCGTCGATGGAATTTCACATCTCACACCTTTCCATTCAGGTGAACAATGACATCGTCGTTTTGATTTCAATTCTGTCGTTGTCATTGATTTGGCATTTGAAGGGAGAATGCAAACACCTTGATTCTTGCAATATTCAGAACAAATGAAGTGCTGACAAAATTCTCCTTCATACTTTGATGGACATTCGCAAGCCATTTCATCGTCTGCATACTTGCACTTCCCACCATTAACGCAGTTTTTGTAGCAAAGCGAAGGAATTTCTGATCGATGTTTGCAAGTCACATAAGAAATATTTTTCTGAATGTAAAGATTGTTAGCGCAATTACATGAACGTCCAAGTGGATCACTCGACGACAGGAAACAAATTGCGGTGTCGTCGCATGGATGAGATAAACAAGGATTCGGAAGTGATTGATTTCTCTTGAATGTATGAACAATCTTTATATGTGACGCTTTAAATTTGTAAAGATTATTCAGCTCTTCGTAATCTTTTTTCCAGCCGAATTTGTTGAGTTTGTAAATTGTTTGATTTGTCATGATGACATAAAGTTCGTCTTCAAAGATGTCGAGTTTCATTGGACTGACAGGGAGTTGACTGTTTGGATCGATTTCACCGAACTTTCTCACAATCTGACGATCACCACCCATCAACGTGACGGTCTCAATCGTTGACTTTCTCAAGTCACACCAATAAAGTCTTCTCGACGGATAATCAATACTTAAACTTGAAGCAAATTCAATGTTTTCTGTAACAAATTCTTTCTTCTGTGCACCATCCATACTTGCTACGAATATGACGCGATTCATTGTCGTCCAAAAGAATTTTCTACTTTCTGGATCGACGACTAAATCCCATGAATTTGGTCCACCATCAATAATTGTTCGCTTGTTGTTGCCATCGAAATCAACTGTCTTAATCATGTCATTCTCAATTATGTAAATCTTTGATGTTATCCAATCAACACTCATTGCTTTAATGACTGAATTTTTCTGCTTATCAACTGTAAGAATTGTTGAGTTTCGTCCATCAAATCCACTCGCACGAATCTCATCGAAATCAGTTTTTGTTGCCATTCTAATTCGTTGAAGATTATTTGATGGAAGTGAATCTAACCAGAAGAGAATAATGTCATGATCATCGTTGCTGACGAAGTCAAATGAAGTGATTTTTGATGAATTTGTTGTGATGAAGCTGTGAACAGGCATCACAGTCATTCCACGTTTTCCTCGATGATCTGCTATTCCATAATTCAATCCGTAAATGAATCTCAATTCTGATTCTGAAGCTGTGAATATTAAATGTTGTCCTACAACTGCACGACATGTCGCATTCTTCACAGAGCCAAGTTTATGATAACCCGTCGCACATTTGCAATTGAATGAACCTTTCGATCCTTTCTCAAGACATAACTGACTGCAACTTCCAAACTTACAACCTGTCTTTGGATCTGAATGATCATTCTTCTTCGTTATACATTTCATTTCATCAGAATTATCACCGCAATTGTTGATTCCATCACATAAGAAATATTTTGGAATGCATTTTCCGTTTGTACATTTTACGGCATTTCCTGAACAACTTCGACTTAAACATCTTGAATCATGCTCATCACTTTTATCAGGGCAATCGATAATTCCATCGCAAATCCAATCATTTAGAATACATTTCTCATAAGTTCCACGACATTTAAAATCATTCTTTGAACATCCGCAATTCTTCTCATCCGAATAATCAGCACAATCAGGTTCGCCATCGCAAACGAAGTTCTTGTTAACACATTGCATTTGATTTGCACATTTAAACATTGAATCATTGCATGTGACATTACAATGAGCCTCATCACTGTGATCATAACAATCATATTCGCCATCACATCTAGAAAACAGTTAAGATTTGAAGTTATGTAAAAAGTGGGCGATTAAAAGCTTTTCACCCCTTAATAAGTTGAGTAGCGCTACTCAAAATAGAAATTTAATTTAATTTACCTTAATGATCCTTTAATGCAACGCCCGTCATCACATTTATATTCTGATTCCGAACAATTTCGTGGTGGACAATTATCCTCGTCAGAAAAATCATCACAATCAGCAACGTTGTCACATCTCCATCTTCCAGGAATACATTTTCTTGTAGAGTTGCATCTTTAATGACAACAATTTAAAATAAATGAAATGAAACAAAAAAATCAATTAAATTACCTAAAGTATGATGGTTCGCAGGAATTATTTGGTTGTTGTTTGTCACATGAAGCTTTTTTTCCTTCGTCACTTCCATCAGGACAGTCAGCTTCTTCATCGCAAAGCCAATTAAATGGAATGCAACGACCATTTGGACATTTAAATTCGTTAACAAAGCAATCACGATTTTTGCAATTCTTCTCATCAGAACCATCAACACAGTCAGCATCACCATCGCATTGCCAAACTCTCGGTACGCAAACATCGTTCGATTCACATTGGAATTCAGTTGCTGAACATGTTCTTCGTGGACAATTCTCTTCATCATATCCCGATGGACAATCATTTTTATTGTCACATCTTTTCTTATCAGGAATGCAATAAGCTGACGTGTTTGCTGTTTTCTTACATTGAAATTGTGAGTCAGAGAAGCATCCAAATATATCGCAGTTATTTTCGTCACTTCCATCTTTACATTGCTTTATTCCATCACAGAGATAAGTCGGCTTGAGGCATGTTGCATTGATTGTCTTGTCATTAACATCACATTGATATTCTCCAGGGTTGCATGAGAAAGATGGACATTTCTCAGGTTCATCTTCATTAAATTCGCAATCGGCTTGTCCATCGCACTTCCAAAAGAACGGAATGCACTTCATTGATTTCTTACACAGATGTTGTGCTGCTGTACAATTCGCAATACAAGATTTTGAATCCTTTCCCAGATAAAAGTTATCAGGACAGTCACATTGATAGAAAGGAGCTTTTGGTGACAACAAACAAAGTCCGGAACAGTTTGCATTAATGCAAGGATTCTCCTTGACAGTCGCGACACTTTCAAACTTCTTTTTTCCCAAAGAATCTTTTTGTTTCTTCTTCAGTAATTGTTCCATTGATGAACTCGTTTTAAGTCTTCGTTGTCTGACTGGATGATAAATTTTCAAATCCATTGAACGATGAACAAGTTTAATTAAAGTTCCACAATTACTTCCTGTATATTTATCACAATATTCGATGCTTTTTGATTCCCAATCAGTGAAGTAAATTTTGTCTTCCCACACAGCAATCGAATAAATGTGATTTAAATGAAGTGACGGATTAAATTTTCGATGTGTAACAATTTTCCGATTACCACCATCAAGATCACAAACAGCAATGAAATCTTCTCTTGCATCGCCATAGAACAATTCATTTGTCTCGAATGAAATTGTTAAAGCATTTGGCCAGCCTAAATTTTCAGTTATAATGAATTTCGAGTCACTTCCATCCATTCCAGCACGTCCGATGTGTGGTAAGTTTCCCCAATCTGTCCAATACAAATATTTTCGATAAGGATCAAGAACAATTGCTCGAGGCTTCTCAAGTTTATCATTGATTAAGACTTTTCTGTATCGTCCATTATCACGAGAAACTTCAATTGTTCGTCGGCCTCTGTCGCACCAATAAAGATTCTTTCCAACCCAATCAAAAGCCAAACCGTCAGGATTTTTCAGATTCTGTTGATGAAGAACTTCCGGGATGTTTGTTGAATTCGATCCAGTTAACTTTACTCTCGATATGTAACTTTTATCAGAACTTACGTCCGAGAAATAAATGTAATTCTTACTCCAATCGAAATCAATTCCAACGGAATTACTGAGATTATGAAGAAGAAGTTCTGAATGGCCGTCTAAGTTAACACTTCGAATATAAAAGTAATTTGTGAAGATAAGTTTTGGAACTTCCGGTGAATTGACTTTGCATTTGTTTCCTGACTTGATGTAGCCTTCGAGACATTCACAATGATAAGATCCGTAAGTGTTAAGACACATTTGTGAACATGGACGATCTTCACATTCGTTAATGTCATTACATTCATGTGTGTTGTTTATGTTTCGTTCAAATCCTTCGTTGCAAATACATTCGTATCCGATCTTCAAATCACGACATCCATGTTCGCAATCAGCATAGTCACATTCATTGATGTTACACATTTCTTCATCTGAGAAATCGCCGCAATCATCTAAACCATTGCAAACCAAAGTTTCATTGATGCAACTTCCACTCGCGCAAAGAAATTTCTTCGCATTTTGTCGACAATATTTTGGGAAGTTTTCACAAATCGTTTCATTCTCATCAGTGTTGTCACTGCAATCTTGTTTCATATCACAAACAAATTGATAACTGATACATTCTTTATTGCCACATGTGAATTCCGTTTGATTGCATGGCCGACCATCAGTTTCTTTATTCGATGGAAACATGCAAACTTCAGTTTCATCCGATAAATCAGAACAATCGAATTTTCCATCACAAAGTTCTTCTTTTGGAATGCATTCACCATTAAGACAAGTTGATTGGTACGGTGAGCATGTTGGTTGAGATGAATTGGATGATTCTGTTGATTAACGTAAGAGATTATGTAATGAATTTGGTATTTGTTTTGTTATTGAAATCGTGGGGGTCGGGTGAAAAAACAAGAAGAGGGTGGAAGAAAGAGTTGAAAGATGGGAACGAAATACATTTAAAGAAATAAAAATTACTCACCAACTATTTCATCATCGCATTCCAATTCATCAGATTTATCAGGACAATCAAAGACTTTATCACAAACCCAAACCAATGGAATGCAAAGTGTCGAATTTTTGCAAGTAAATTGTTCAGTTGTGCAATGATTTTGGCAATTTCTTTCATCAGAACTTAATGTTGGAACGTCGTCAGATGAAGTTGATGATTTTGCTAGTACATCAGTGTCACCACAATCGTCTTCATGATCGCAAATGAATTGCATTGGGATGCATTTACCATTGGCACAACGAAATTTGTCAGTCGGGCAAGTCGCATTTCGATTTATCATTTTTTCCTCGCAATTCTTTTCATCACTCCAATCCCAACAATCATTTTCGCCATCACATTCCCAATCCTTCATGTAACAAGCTGTTGTGTAAGGACATGGAATTAAACTTCTTCCATTTACCGGCGTTTTCAGTTCACCAAGTTCAGCAAGAACGTGGCCACAATCTCGTACATCGCACTTCATCTCATCAGAAGCGTCTTTGCAGTCGGGATCATGATCACAACGATGACTCTTTGAGATACATTCACCACTCGTGCATCTAAATTCGTTGTCTTTACACACACACGACTCCTCATCTGAACCATCTTCACAGTTCGGAAAGCCATTGCAAGTTTCATTCTTAAAGATGCAACGGAAGTTGCGACATTGAAAGAAAACATCATCAGGACATTTCCTAGTTGAACAAAAGCTTATCGATTCATCAGAATAATCAACGCAATGTGGTATTCCATCGCATGTTACAACATAAGGAACGCATTCACCTGATCGACATTCAAATTCCATTGTTGCATCACAATTCGACGATTTATTTCGACTTAAGCAACGTTTTCCATCTTTCGCTAAATATCCTTGCGAACATTCACATTTGAATGAGTTTTCACCATGAGGCAAACAAATATCTTCACATCCACCATTAAAAGCTGCACAAGCATTGTTTGTACAATTTTTGATCGATTCTTGAGCGATGAAAAGTCCTCTCGGTTGTTCAATGTCACGTTTTAAGAACGTCACGTCATTTCCTGAATATTTATTTGCTCTAATTAAACCATGAAGCGACCAATCAGTCCAAAAAATGAAATCCTCAAGCACAGCAATCGAAAACGGATGCTTCGGCGTTGATTGTGCAAGAATCACGCGACTCTTCCCATCGTAATTACACCGTTCGATTCTATCAAGTCTCGCATCAGCCCAAATCACTTTCTTGTCATTTAAATCGAGTGTAAGAGCGTTGGGTATGAAAATGTCTTTCGTTATTAAATCTTCACGTCCGAAACCTGTGATTAGAGTGAGTTGTCGATTAATTATTTAATTAAAATTGACATCGCTTACCTGTTATAAAAATTCTCGAAATTCCCGGTGCCTTTGAATTCCAATTACTGAAATAAAGCATCGCCAAACAAGGTTCAACAACAATTGCCCTCAACTTATCAACACCTCGCTTCATCTTTAGAATCGTCTCCACCGACTTTTCAATGTCGTCTTTCAAGTAACTTCCATTCTTCCACAATCCCAAATCAATTCCTCGAATTTCAGCATCGCCATTAAGCGTCCAAAACAATTTATTGTTCTGTGGATTGAAAACAATTCCTTCAACTGAATGCTGCTTGTCGATGAGTTTTGTAAAGTTTTCTCCATCGAATGAACATCGAAAGATCGCATTGAGCCGTAAATCAGAGTAAAAAATCCATTTATTGTTATAATCATAAGTTAAAGCGACAGCATTTTGAAGATGTTGTTGATTTTGTATTTTGAAGTTAATTAACGAACCATTTTCAGCATTGACGCGAATCTTCTCGATAACATTTTCATGTGAGAAGAACAAGAAATTGTCATAATTTCGACAACTTTTAAGATTCTTTTGATCAAGATATCCATGTGAACAGAAACAATTTCCTTTAACGCCGTTGAACAAGCAAAGTTCATCGCATCCATTATAGTTTGGCATTGCACAAAGATTCGATCCATGTTGCTTCTTTCTCGAAAAAACTTTCACACCACGAAGTTGATGAAGCGAAGTTTTAATTGTCGTCGCTGTTTCATTTAATGATTGAAGATTTATACTTTTAATGTTTGTTCTGACACTTCCAACGCCACGCTCCGTCCAATAAAGACGTCCATCAAACACATCAATTGACGTTGGATTTGAAACATTTCCAATCATTAAATCTTTTCGTCCATTTCCATCATATTCAATCGTCCAAATCTTATTCGATTTCATTTCACAAACATAAATTGCTTGGTTAAAAATGTCAAGTGCAAAATCATTTATTGTACTTCCGCTGTTTTTAGTGACATAAAACGTCGATGATCCATCCAAATCTTGTCGAATGATTTTATTTTCACCATCAATGAAGAATAAAATGCCTAGCAGTGGATCAACAGCAATCAGCGATGGTTTGAACAGTTCCGATGAGATGACACGACGAAACGATCCATCGTGACGTGACACTTCGATAAGTCCACGTTTCTGATCAGTCCAATAAATATTCTGTGCAATCCAATCAATAGCAAGGCCACCAAGCCAATCGTTGCTATTCTGATCATCAATTTCAGTCGCAGCAAGAACAGTTTGTCGTTCACTTCCATCCCGTTTAATTCTCAAAATCTCACCACGTTCATTATCAGCGATGTAAATGAAATCTCGATGAACATCAACATCAAATGAACTGATTAAGTTGATTCTTTGAAGTGGCGTAATGAGATTCATTGAAGATTTATTTGATTTGAAATCAACGCCATTCAATTCATGACCAAGTGAATAAATTATAAAGTCATCCGTTCCAATGCATTTACTTGGATCTTTCGGATCGATTACAAATCCAATTGAACATTTGCAAACAAAACTTGACTTTCCTCTGGGAATGCAAAGATGATCGCATTTCTTCTCCTTTCCTTGCAAATGTAAGTAACATCCATTAATGTCTGTTGCATCTGATGCTGCAATGTCAGCTGCTAATGATATAATCTTCAATTGTCTGACATTCGCTGTATTCTTACGATAAATTATTGGAACACTGCAATTAACTTTATCGCATGTTCTGATTGTATTTGTCGTATTCTCACCGAAATAAATTGCATCATGATAAACCTCCAGAGATGTTATTAAAAGATCTAAAAATTGATCATCATTTGATATTTTTCCACCATAAAATGTATTTACAAGTCTCGTTTCTTTTGTTTTTAAATCGAAAAAGAATATTTTACGATTGTTTTTAATGAAATATAATCGATTTGATTTTGTGTCGAGTATTAACGACTCAACAATTTCGTCTTCGTAAATTAAGTTTGTGTCTTCAGTTCCATCCATGTTGCATTCATTAATTGCATAACGTTCGCCTCCATTAATATACTGTACGATGACATAATAAATCTTCCGCTTTTCCGACGACACAATTAAACTTTGAATGTTGTTAATATTATCAAAAATAATTGACAGAAATTCGCCATTCATGTTTGTTACAAAAAGTTGATATTTTCCATTACGATTTAACTCCGATTCGTCGTCGTATTCATCTGATGGAATTTTCTGTGAGAAAAACATTAATTCAGACATCCAATCAATGGAGAATCCACTGATCTTCTCAATTTTATTATCCATAATTGCTTCAATTCTTTGACTTGATGGCAAAATTGCTGTCGATAATTTCACATTCTTGATCTCTTTTAACGATGAATCAGTCCAGAAGATTCTGTTGTCGCGTGGATGAATTGCGATGTGATTTGGTGACATGATTTGTGTCGCATGATAAATCGTTGAAATGGCATTCGAGTAAGGATATTTAAGTTCGATCGCACGAATTTCAGGCTTGTCAGTTATGTAGAAAAGAATTTCATCGACTTTCTCGCAAATCGTCTTGTTGACATCATTCAATCTCATCATATGTGGACAAGCGCATTTAAATGTGTAATTTGTACTCAGCAAACATAAATGCGAGCATGTTGAGTTCTCACATGGTGAAATGATTGTCTTACCTTCACCTTCGCCATTATAATCCCATGGCTGTCGACTTGGGTGCAAAACTTTCACATCAAATGGTTGTGTCGATGCATGATAGAAGATTGTGACATTTGAACCTGTGAATGTTAATGTCAGTTTTGAAGTTTCTAATTAAACCAGGGATCGGAACCGGTTCAAAATTTCAACCAGTTCCAATCCCTGAATAAAAGTCATTCATATACCTGTAAACTTATCAGCTTTGATGACACTTCCAAGTCGCCAATCAGTCCAGAAAACATCATTCTCGTAGATTGTCATAGCAAATGGATGTGATAGGTAATGGGGATTCCTAAGAACACGAATATGATTCTCGCCATTATAATCAATCGTATGAATTTCCTTCGACTTCGCATCTAAGAAGAAAACGCGTTTCTTGATGTAATCCAAAGTGATTCCATTCGGCCATGCACCTCCAATCTTCTTCAGATTAAAAATTGCTTTTCTATCTTCACCAGCTAATGTCGAGCGTTCAATTCTCGGTTCGTCTTCTTCCCAATCAGACCAAAATAAGAAACCAAGTCGACTGTCAATCGACATTGATCGTGGCTTGGAAATATCATCTGAAATCAATGTCGTGCGATGTAAGCCGTCTTTAGTCGACACTTCAATCTGCTTTAAGCTCGCATCAATCCAATAAAGATTCTTTCCAATCCAATCAATTGCAACAGCTTCAGTCGTTGATAAATCCGACTCAACAATCGCTTTTACATTCGTTAATTCGTCGTTGTGAAATCTTCCAGAAAATATTTTATCTTTAGTTATGTCTGACCATATGATTGTATATTCTTTACTATGTCGATCATAATAGAAATCTAAACCGATTAAATTCTTCGCCATTGAATAATAACCTTTGACTTCTGAATGCTTTTTATTGAGTTTAATTCCACGAAGAACATCTCGATTACTGAATAAAAGCACCGGCTCTTCATCATGTAAACTCACACAAGTGAAATTGTCTTCCTTCAGTTGATATCCATGATGACAACGACACTTAATCTTTGTTGGATTCAGCACTTCACAAGTATGAGAACATGTCGAGAATTCATCGCAAATCTTTGCTTTTGAACACGTTCGGCCGTCATCATCAAGTGTCATGTGTTGTGGACATGAACAAACGAAACCATTTGGATTTGGTGCATTGTGACAAAAGAATTGACATTCAACGATGTGATCGCACAATCTCTCGCCGCATCTTCCAAGTTCATCAGATTTATCAGAACATTGATTGATGCCATCGCAAAGATGATGAACTGCAATGCATTTCTTATCTTTCGCACAATAATAATCCGGAGCTTTGCAATCTTCAATGTTTGTTTCGAATCTATCATAAGAATCGTCATATTCCGGATCGGGATCGTCTTGTTCATCAGAATCTGGTGGAATGAAAGTTTTCATTGTTGATGTTTGATTGACGACGATTGGACATTCTTCTTCGTCAGAATTATCGCCACAATTGTCAACAGAGTCACATCGTTGTTCAGATAAAATGCAATTTCCATTGTCACAAAGAAATTCATCACAATAATCATCTGAGATGCTGGAATAATCATCAGGATCGGGACATTCTTCTACAGATTCGTCAGTCTCGTCAACGCAGTCATATTTTCCATCACAAACTTGATGTTTCTCAAGACATTGCGAACCATCACATTTAAATGCGCATCGTACTGGACAAGGGCCGTTCGGTGATTCTTCTTCATCAGATCCATCAGTACAGTCTTCAGTGTTATCGCAAACATAACGATGAGCGACGCATTCATCACCAGATTTACATAAGAATTCTGAACAAGCAATTGGAGTTTTAGCAGCATTTAAACTTGGCGCGGGTGTTTTAATGCAAGACGTTCCAATTGCATTCATGCTTGATCCATCACCGCACATGCACACACCTGCCTTCGTTGGTGTTGCTAACCATAAGCCAGGACATTTCATTTGATGTTCACTCTCAACATGGTCGAAATATTCATCAATGTCCGCTTTCTTTAAAAATGTTTTCTTGCCCGAAGCATGATTGAAAACTTTCAAGTCTCGCTTGAAATCGCTGCTGTCAATATTTGCCATTTCAATTGTGTCCTTTAAGTTGTCAGTCCAAAAGATTTTTCCGCTGATTATTGCGATTGATTGCGAATAAGATGCTCCAACTTTTCGATGTTCACGTGTTCGTTTCTTATCGAGAGTGATGCTGTCGATTGTTTGTTTCAGAACGTCAAGCCAATAAAGTTGATTCTTCTCTTTATAATATGTCAATGAAACTGGCCAATAAATCCATCCATTGCCTGTTCCATTCACATCTTTACCCGCTAAAATCTCTCTCGATGTTCCATCCATCCAAGACATTTCTATTTTACCACCGACATTGTAACTATCGGCAAATGAACTCCAAAACATTAAACCTAATTGAAAGAAATTTTTGTTTATCAATTTTCAGATCAAAATAGACAATAAATTAAATTGTGCGAATCAAAATCAATTTGAGTTTATAATTTAGTTTGTGGATGATAAAAACTTACCATTTTCGGGATCTAAAGCGAGTGAACAAGGTCCGATAATGTTCTTATTGACGAGTGTTTTAATAATTGAAGATGATGATGATTCAGTCGAATCAAATTTAATTTTCACAGCAGCAATTTTCGCTTTCGGTAATTGCCCTGCAAAATATAAATTCTTCCCAACCCAGTCGTACGACAACGACTGAATAGCGCCGAAATCTCCTTCGATTACGCCACGATTCGAGCCATTAAATGATTGAAATTCGATGAGTTTGTTGTCAGTGTCGTTCATCTCGGAATAGCTTGTAAAGAAAATAATCTTGTTGACTAAATCAACATCAAAAGCGATGCTTGATTTCAATCCAATGATCGGTGAGAAAACTTGTCGATTTGTATCTTCAATGTCAACACCTTTCAATATCTTCGGATATTCTTCAACATACATCAAGAATCTTTTTGCTTCCATTAACTTGCACTTCCCATTTTCAAGCTTAAAACCTTCTCGACACAAACATTTTTCTATAATTCTTGAGTCACTTGAATCGAGCGTAGGCACACAAAGATGCTCACATTTATTTTTATTTCTTTCACAAACTTTTACTTCACTTGTTGTTGGTTGTGTTTGTTGGTGGAAGATTTTAACAATTTTTGGATTTGCTTCGAGATTCTCGGCGAGAACTTTTTTGAACATCACTGATGATTTACTGACTTGAATGACTGAGAGATTCTTGTTAACTGCGCCATAAAATGTGTTCTCAAAGAAAGTGATTCGATGAAATTTCATGAGTGGAAGTTTTTGTAGGAACTGTCGATTTCTTCCATCGTAATCACATTGTTGAATAAAGTCGAAATAATGATCAAGAAAGTAAATTCTTTTCATTGCGACATCCAATGTCAGATCGTTTGGATAAAAAAGTTTGTTTTGAAGTAAATTCAAGCCATTCTCACCATCCATCGAATATCTCATGATTGCTGCTCCAAATCGACTCTTCGGATCAAATTTCGTGAGAAAAAGAAATCCAGAATTTGGATCAATTGCAAAAGTTCGAAGCTTAACTGTTTCGTTCTTTGAACTTTTGATAATAATCCGACAATGCTTCATCTCATGATTACATATGAAGACAAAGTTATTCAACATGTCCATGAAGTACCAATTTCTTGACATCCAATCGAGTGTAAATTGAGAGACCATTATGCTAGGCGTTGTCTCAAAAGCTGGCAAGAAATCGGGACTTGGTAATTTCCATTTCTGAAGAAAATCTGATGCATTGTAGCAATAAATTTCGAAACTTTCCAAAACACACACGCTGTGATTGAGAAAATTGATTTCCATGCTTATCGGCGCATTGAGTTTCAATACTTGAGTGAGAGTGACTGGTGCTGACATATCAGATGATGAGCTATTGCGTTCAGATGGAAGAATAATTTTATAGATTTTCTTGGAACTTAAAACGAAGAGAAGTGTTGGATCGGACACTGGTGCTGTAAAATTTGAAGTTTTTATTTAGATATTAGTTAGGAATGATGTTTTAATGTTAGAAATTGCATCAATTACAAAAATATTATTTCTGTTATAAAATCTAAACTGTTATAATTTTCTAATTTTCCACCTCTTGAAAGCTTCAAAATAATAATATTTAAAGTTAACTTACAATTTATTCCAAAACAACGATTGTTTACTCTCTCATAGCCAGGTGCACATGAACATTTGTTTTGACCTTTAATGATGGCACAATGTTGATCACAAGCGTCGAATTCTTCCACCGAATCATAATTGCATGTTATTTGTGGTGTACACTTTGTAGAATTGACGATATCTTGCCCAGGTGGACAATAACAATGTGGACCATGTGGTGTTACTTTACATTTGTAGTCACAGTTTAAGTTCTCGCATGCTGTTTTAGCTGAACATGAGAATTCATCATTGGGACAATCGATGTTCCCATCACAAAATTTCGATATGTGTAAACATTTTCCATTAGAACAGGAAAGTTTATTAACTGGACAACTTTTTGTGCAGTTTTGACTGCTGTCCTCGTCAGTCGTATCAAGTAAATTGAATTTTCCGATCAATCCACAATCGAAAACTTGATCACAGAGCCATTGCTTCGGTATACATTTTCGAGAATATTTGCAATGAAAGAAATTGTCATTATCACATTGATTTTGTACAATGGAACTTTGATCGCATTCATTAGAATTCTCATCGCTGCCGTCAGAACAATCTGGAGTCAAATCACATTTCCATAATAAAGGAATGCATAAACCATCAGATTTACATTGAAATTCAAATTCACTGCAATTGGATGCATATGATAATGATAAAGATGATGTTTCTGAAAGAATAAATTTGAATGAAAAAACAACAATAAGACATGTTACATTAACAATGATTAATGAAAAGCATAAGCAAAAAAAAAGAGAGAAACTTTAGAAGCTTTGTTTGGTTTTATCTTTTGGCTGCACATTGTAATTTGTCGTAATAAAAAAATATGAGAATGAAAACAATAAAATTTACTTTCTGAACTGGATAAATCAACATTTATCATAAGACAAAGATTTCTGTGTTCAACTTTTTCAGGCCAAGAAGTTCTTTCAATGTGATTTAAACAAATTAAAGTCTTATTAACTAATTGAAGGTTCAAAAGAACAGATTAAACTGACAAGCTGATGAACAAAATGTGAGATTAAATTTGAGCTGCCAAGTTATGTCGACACACACAAAACGTTAGTGAAATATCTTAAAAAAAATAATCAAGAATCAATTCGTAATGAATCAATTCAGACGATTCATGTACAAATGCTACTGTCCATTTGAGATGTCGACATCGTATTCATAAATATGCTAATAGACGTCATATTGATAGGAATACAAACAGAGAAGAAAAAGATGAATGAACGAATAAAAAATAAGAGAGAAAGAAAGAAAAACAGAATTTTAACACATATCTCAATTCACTTTCATCAAGACGAATTTAATTCAATCATCAACCATGTTTGTGAGAAGAGTGTGTCAATCATAATTGAATACGTTTTTGTTGTTGTCATTCGACATCGTTAAATGAATTGATAAAGCTTCTCAAAATTTTAAACAAATAGTTGTAAGTATTGACTAATAAAGCCAATCATTTTTAAAACGAAATGACGGAGATAGGTCAGTGATTTCAATAGAATTAAACATTGATAACAATTATTAATCATCACTTGAACACTTTAAATTTCAATTAACAAATGACCGCGATAAAAAAAACTAATCTAATTCATTTAATGATCGACTCACATAAATTAAAATACATTAGTCGTCACGATTTGTTCTTTTCTCAGTCTCGCCTTCTTTACGCCAATGAAGCGTACAAAAAACGAAAACAAACTTAATACTTTCATAACACAAACAATTTTTTAATGGGAAGAGTTTTGTGTTTGATTCAAGCTCGTTTGTTGTATGAAAGAAATGAAGAAATTGTACGTATGTTGTATTAAGTATCGCTACTTGAGTAATCTATTTATTACGAGTGTCTAAAAATAAATTAATATTCACTTAAAAAGTAAATAAACCAGATCAGCTTTTACTTCTTCTTCTGATTCTGCTGTTTCCTTGAAGATGTGCGGGGGAAATTCTTTTTAATATTTAACGGGAAAAAATGGAAATGAAGTTAAGACTTGACAAATTCTTATTGAGATTACTTCCTGTCTCGTTTCCTGCAATGTCTTCAAAATATTTATTTAGCATGTAAAATTCACGTATTTACAGAATTCTCAGAGAATTAAAATAAAAAGCATAACCCGTGAGATGTCTTATCAAAATACTTGCCGATGTTATTTATACTTTCAATTTAATCGAAAAGTATATAAGAAAATCTACAAATGCGAACTTGACCTTTAGTATAGAATATAAACCATTGACTTTGATACAATTTTCTTGTTCGCTAAATGACCACTTGTCAGCAATTTAGCGGTCATTAGCATGAGTTATATTAGTGAATGAAAACTGCTTTATATGCTTCAATTTATGGACACATTGTGTTTCTCCAATTAAGAATAAGAATAGATCCGGTTGTTTCATTCGTTCTTTATTGGCTTTCGTTTCTTACCTAAATTCTTTGTGAGCTTATCGAGACTCGTATATTTATGTGCTCCTTCACTTGTAACTACGCAACATATTACAACAATTATTACTAACTTTAAGCTCATTTTTATGTGAAAGTTACATTTTTCCTCTCCATATTTCATTGTTTTTATTTTTGTTTTGTCAAATTATATTCTTATTTATGATCAGATGAGTAAAAATATGTTGCTTCACAAAAATAAATAAATTTTAATTTTCACTAAAATTCGTAATTTTTGTCTCTATGCTGCAGTTAAACATTTTACTTGCTACATTTGCTTCACTTTGAAACACTTTTTATATTTTAATACGACTTATTAACACGAGTATTTACTTAATAATGCGGAGCGATGTCTTTTTGTCTGAATTATACAAGAAATGCTGATGTGCTATAATTTGAGAAGTAAGAATTTCTTGTAGTTTTCAAAAACGTCTTGCATACCCCTCAAGTCAAATCAATTTGGCCGGTCAATTTTTATGAAAACAAAAGAATGTCATCTCATTATCTATCCGTAACTTTTTCTATAATATAAATAAAAAGACAATCTTATTCATATTTTCTTCCAATTATTCTTCTTTTATGAATTAAAAACTGCTAGAATTTAGCGCAAAGCCACGGGCCTCTGCTAGAATAATTTTTCACTCACACATTGAACATTCATAAACTGCTGTTACAGCACTTTCTTTTCCACAGTAAAGTCGAAACACGTGTGACTTTACAATTAAATTTTATTAAATTTTGCCCTAAAATCGTCGGCAAAACAACCCAAAAATGAGTTTGTACAACTTTAAGAAGATCATGGTGGTGCCACCAGCAAAGGTAAGAGAAAAAACATTATAAAAATGAAGAAAAATGGAAATTTATTTATGCTCTTTGTTTAAAATATTTTTCAGGCATTTATTGACATAATGCTGTCGAAGACTCAAAGAAAGACACCAACAGTCGTTCACAAGCATTATAAAATCTCAAGAATTCGTGCATTCTATATGAGAAAAGTGAAATATACACAACAAAACTTCCACGACAGATTATCGCAAATTATCCAAGATTTTCCTAAACTCGACGATGTTCATCCATTCTATGCTGATTTGATGAATGTTCTGTATGATAAAGACCATTACAAGCTTGCTCTTGGTCAACTTAACATGGCTCGACATTTAATTGATAATGTTGCAAAGGAGTATGTCAGATTACTTAAGTACGGAGATTCCCTTTACCGATGTAAGCAATTGAAAAAAGCGGCTCTTGGTCGAATGGCAACAATCGTTAAACGTCAAGCATCAAATCTTACTTATTTAGAACAAGTACGTCAACATCTTTCACGTCTGCCTTCAATTGATCCTTACACTCGCACACTTCTCATCACTGGATTCCCGAATGTCGGTAAATCAAGTTTCATCAACAAAATTACTCGAGCTGATGTTGAAGTGCAACCTTATGCTTTCACAACAAAAAGTTTGTTTGTCGGTCACACTGATTACAAATATCTTCGTTGGCAAGTCATTGATACACCAGGAATTCTTGATCATCCACTTGAGGACAGAAATGTTATCGAAATGCAAGCAATTACAGCTCTCGCTCATTTACGTGCTTGCGTTCTTTATGTGATGGACATCTCGGAACAATGTGGACAAACTCTAGAAGAACAGATAAATCTTTATGAATCAATTAAGCCACTTTTCGCTAATAAACCGCTAATGATTGTCCTCAACAAAGTCGACATTATCAAGTTGAATGATCTTGATGAAAGTCGTAAGACAATTTTATCAAAAATCTTGAACGATCCTGATGTTCCAGTCTTACAAATGAGCACTGTAAGTGAAGAAGGTGTCATGGAAGTTAAAACTGAAGCATGTGAGCGTTTGTTAGGTTTCCGTGTTGATCAGAAGATGAGAACAAAGAAAGTTGACAACATTCTTAATCGTCTTCACGTTGCAATGCCAGAAAAACGCGATAACAAAGAACGTCCACCATTCATTCCTGAGAATGTTTTGATGAAGAAGGAAATCAATGAAGCGATTAAAGAGAAACACAAACTTGAGAAAGATATTGAAGAAGAGATGGGCGATGATTACATTTTAGATTTGAAGAAACATTATGTCACCATTCCTGAAGAAGAACGACACGATGTCATACCTGAGTTCCTCGAAGGACACAACATTGCTGATTACATCGATCCTGATATCTTTGAAAAGCTGGAAGAACTTGAACGAGATGAAGGATTGCGATTGGAAAATGGATTTTATGAGCCTCCAAAGCTTAACATCGACGAGACACTTCAAGAAATTCGTGATATGGCACGACAAATTCGCTCAAAACGATTCATTTTGCGTGATAATAAACGACTTGCACCGAGAGCTGATAAGCCGAAGATTCCAAGACATAAAAATCCACATACTCGTGGACGGAAGGTTGAGAATTTGAAGTCAACTATGGAAGACTTGGGAGTTGATATGAGTGGAGCTGAGAAGGCTAATTTCAATAAAAACAAAATTAATACACGAAGAAGTATCGTGCCAGCAGTTGGTGGTAAAGTTGAGAAGAAGAAAGACAAAGAATCGATGGCGATTGTGAGATCAACTGGCCAACCACTCAAACGAAAGGCTCCAAAACATGAACTCGGCTTGTCCAATGTTGTTGTAAGTTTATTTTCTCTTAAATGTTATATTGAATTAACTAAATTTATTTTTTATTTATAGATGAAGAAGAAAGCTCAAGTTTTGGCGAAACATGACATTGCCAAGAAATTGAAGAAGATGTGTTTGAAGGGCGAAGCTGATCGTTTCATTGGTGATTTGATGCCTAAACATTTGTTTGCTGGTAAACGTGGAACTGGAAAAACTGATCGTCGTTAAATCTTTTAAATGTCAATCAAATTATCTTTTATTATAATTGAAAATAAATTTTTCATGAATTTACAAACTCAACAAATCAAATTGTTTGAAATTTAAAGTAATTACAACAGTTATGAGATTCCAAGGAAGAAATGAGTCATTAGAAGTATCGGGAAAAGTCTTTAAATAGTCAGTTACTTGAATGCATGACTTAGCAATCACTCGGAGACAACTGTGGACTTCAGGATCGAGAGGAAGACGAAGACAAGCTAATCCAGCGTAGAGCCATTTAGTTATCCATATCATGTCATTTAATTTCTTATAAAGTTCCGTTTCTGTCTTTAATATTTCATCTGCAAGATAACTCGAAAGGCATTCAATTAACTCTTCAAGTTGTTTTTGATTTAGAAGAAGAATTGTTGACAACAAAGGCTGTGAAGTTTGACAAAACTTGATGCATTCATTTTCGTCAGTCGTATCAACATCTAGATGACTATTTAGACGTTCATCTAATGAAGGACATTTTCTTAGCTCAATAATTTGTTGCTGGACATTTAAAAACTTTTCTTTCTGTATCTCACTCCACTCTCTTGTAGGATTTCGTTGATCGAAAGTTGAAATTTTGTTTTCATTCTCCTGAAAGTGAAAATGTTGATTTTTATTTAAGATTTTCAACTCATAAATTAACTTACAATTGCGTTGTCTAATCGTTCACATTCTCCATTTCTCATCGGATGAACAGTGACAACTTGAGCGATTTTCTTTCGTTCACATCGAACTTTCTTTAAATAATCTAAAGCTGTCATTTTTGTCAAATCAAATTCATGATCACTATCAGACGAATCATCGACAGGTAAACATTGGCGTTGTGACATTTTATAAGATATTACGTTTTGATATAAAATATTCTTTGAATCAAGTTTTGTTTACAATTACAGATGATTCTTCGTAAATGAAACCTTCATTCGGGTTGATTTTCCATATTCAAGCTGCATAGCGAACGTTCGTTGTGTTTTTAACCTTCATTAGCCGCGGAATAAAATTTTCTGAAATTTAAATTTCAAATTTCCGTTAAATATTATATTAAAATGATTCCTTGAATCGTTCAATTAGTTAGGTAATTTTTTATTTAAAAACTTTCTAGAAGGAAACATTGAATTGATAGAAAAATCTCAGTTTGCATTTGAAGTAAAACAATTTTAACTCAAGAGTGAGATCTTTTGGGTTAAGAATAAAGTGAGAAAGCGTTAAAAAAATGAAAAAATATTGAAATTTAGGATTATTTATTCTAATTGGTATAGCTTATGGAAGTAAGTTATATGAATTATTGAAAAAGAGTAAAAAAAGAATTAGAAATGTAAGTTTTAATTTAGAGTGTAATGAAATTTTTATTTATGATTTAGAAGAAGATTAAGAATATTAGAAAAAAAACTCCCTCAGTGTAATAATATGTATATACCCAGTATTGTCACTAGAAGATTCATTTTGAAAGATTTCGCCTGAGGGTTAAAATTATTAGTTAGCAATTGCAGCAAAAAAACCTTGTGTGAAGCAAATCGTAAAAGATTTTTGACGGTTGAATAATAAAAGTCTCACTTATGGAAGAAGTCCGCAAGAGAATAAAATTAAAGAAGGCGAGGAAGTATGCAAATTGGACACTAAGTGGCCGTAAGTCGTTTTTCTAACGAGAAAAGTAATCAATTTCAATGTACCTGATAGTTTTTCTCAATACTTTGTAACACGATCTTTCACGAGATGAGGAAATGAAATGGAAAACGGAAAACTAACAAACGAATGTCTGAAATTATCTAAAATTATAGCAAAGATGATAAGTTATCGTTTATGAATGATAAATAAATTTTCCTGTTTTTTCTTGAAATTGAAATATCATTGATAAACTTTCGGAATTTCTCGTACTATCAATTGATCAAAACATTGAGTTGTAGTACAAGCACAACTTGATCAAAACACATGTAAAGAAATTAGTATGTCTGACTCGGTTGATTTATTTAATTTAATAGCAAACTGACAGTTTCAAGGTTCAATAACTTGTACTGTAAAACTGATATGTAATTAGATACAAAAAAATGTCAACTTTACAAATTCAAGTGAAAATTTCTTTGTATTTGAAGATAATTTTTAAAGTTTTTGTGGGAAATTAAACATTCCAACTTGACAGCAAAAATAAAGATATTTCTGAAAGTTCTTTTTCAAGAACAATTCTCAACAGACTTCTTTCCTTAATTCGAGAAAGCATAGACTGTTGTATATGCCATAATGTTGAAATCACGCTAAAAGCTAAAACCGTTAGTTAAACCAAATTTAGAATCAGAGTGAATGTTTATGCTCATGTTTAAAATATTTTAAAACCTATAATTTTAAATAAAATAAAGTCTTAGACGATGCTTTTAGCTTTCGATGAAGTATAAAAATCGTGCATCTGAATGCATTTTTAGCATTTTCATGTCATCTTTACAAAACGAAATTAATTGGACAACAGGGCATGTTTTGTTCTGTTTTTTTTTTCTAATTATTTCAAAACACAAAATTCAAACAATTTTCTTCAGATACACGAAACTCTTACAACTTAGCAAATTAAAAAAAATTGTGTCAGAAGCAAACTGCATAAAGCAACTGACTTGGACACTTCTGGCCACCACAGAAAAAGTTGAAAAAAATTATGAAAGTCAGCGAGCCACCGTTTGTTCTTTACTTCATTTAATGTTACCTTTGTATCTTGGCTTTTGAATGTGCGTGTTTCATAGCAAAAGATATAAAACTAAAAACTGAACACGCAATGTGGTTTTCTTGGTTTTACTTTCTGCCCTGTGAGATGCCATTTTTTTTATTTCAATTTGTTGAGTATTTCCATTCGAATTCGGAGATCTTATTGCGTTTTTGCCCATAAATAATACGAAAAAAAAAAGAGTTTTTACGTCTCGCTCGTTCCATATGCAAACCGACTACAATCAAATATCCAAAAAGAAAAGAAAATATTGCCAATAAAAATATTCTTTACGGGTTTTAGCAACCAAAATCATTTCATAAGAACACAACCATCTTAAATATAATTACAGTGGGAAAATGTTATTTCTTTTTCCTTTTCAGAAAAACTCGTAAGAAACTTACATTTGGTTGTTGTTTCTACATTCGTATGCGCCAAATATATATTAAAAAAAATCAGCAAAAATCCCGTAAAAGGAATCTAAATTTGTTGTTCAAATCTCCAAAAGTTTCTTCAATCCAAAAATTCTCTCTTACAAGAATAACAAAAATTAATTTAAAAGTTATCTTCGCAATGCAATGCGTTCTAAAATGATCAGTGAGTAATAAAAGATTATTAATTTAATTGATTATTAGCAATGCAATTCCCATCACAATAATTCACTGATGAACATACCTACATTCTATCAAACTCCTCGCTTCTCATCTGTGCTTTTATAGAAACATCTGAAAAAAATATTTTATTACAATGGCCGACGTGAACTTTAATGGAAATAGAAACGAACAAATAAAACCATGGTTGCAATCAATGCGGTAGATGTCTTGGTCAATGATAAAAATAACACAAAACCAAAACCTCATGTGCAAATGTATATCTAATAGCTTCAGACGTAAGCAAGCAATAATTTCTTGTCTATCCAACCAAACCACCGTTAACAATTTGAAAGCTGAAGTTGCAAAATTTTATTCAAAAACCAGCGAGATCTAAAGAAAGATTCGTCAACATTCTCATTCTGAATGTCTAGAATCAACCTTTTATTTTATGTTTTCATTCATTCACAAAACTCTTCTTTCTCTCAGAAGCATTATCAATCTTAGATCATCTGATCACAACGTGAGATCGTCAAGTTATGCGTGTGGTTCAAAATAGAAACACAAAAAATAAATGTGGAGTAATTTCCATTAACTCTACTAAAGTTAAATCTTTGATGTTTCAACCTTCAACGTTAAATTATTTCTTTATTCATGAATTAAAAGTTAATTACACCTTAGAATTCATCCTTTTAAATGTGTTTACCTAAGTTTCCGTTTACCTATGTCATTCTTACTTAGATCTAGCTACATGCCTGCCTTAAGAACATCTTAAAGTGGTATCAAGCATGGAAAGGTAATAATTTTGTTCCGTCGGAAGTGAAAGAAGAGAAAAAAGCACTCAAGTAGCTTAACTTTTATGTAAATTATTTTCTTTCCACTGCTTTGACTTCAACTTTCGAATGATCAATACTTACGAAGAATCAAACATAAGAAAAAGAAATAAAATCGCCGACGGGATAAACTGTTATCTACTTAACTAAGGTAGTTGTTTTACATGATTTTCTCTTATTTTTGAGGGTCGTGAAGATGTTTTTCAGACAGATTCGAAATCAATTTCTTCGTAAGTCCAGAAGTTTTTTTTTCTTTCTGTATAATTGAGAAAATATCTCTTAAAAAGACATCGCAAAGAGTTTTTTTTTGTAATTATTACTTTATGATTACTGTGCTTTTTCAGTCATACTTACCTGTTGAGAAGAACATGCTTTGTAAGTTGAATTCACAAGCTAAGCTTATACAATTACAATACAATAATATCTACAAATTTACGATACAACAAACAGTCTCTGCTATCGATACCAGATGAATTAAAGCTTAATGATGTTGTCATCATTACAGAAGTTTACAGATAAATATTAAATTAGTTATTAGTAATTGAAGATGGATGATAGATAGACGATAATATTTTCTTTCTACTAAAGTATCTATTATCAAATTGAAAAACCGTTAAAATTTTGTTGCAATCAAGACGTATTTTTTTAGTGTTCTTTAAATATATTATTAAATGAAGCACTAAGTGTTGTTTTTGAGGATTCAATCTAACGTTAACAAGTAAAGTGGTCGCATCTTCAGCTGAATCTAGTGAAGTTTTCAAGCGAACGATCCTGATTGATCGAATAAAACTTAAAACTGGCGAACAATATTCCTGCAACAAGATCTCGAGCTAAAATCAACTCAGAGTCCTCCCTATCTGATTCAAGACCTTCACCTAAGCTCTTAGCTCAGAAGCCACAGACTAAGCAACCTAAAAAGAAACCAATGATGGATGAAAAGCGGTTTGAAGAGATTATGGAAGGCATCGGAAGAAAAATTGAGGGCTTGCAAAGGTCATTTGATATTCAACAGAAAGTTGTCTCTGACATGGCTGGCAGCATTAATGACATCCGTTCGAGCGTCACCAGCATATCTAATGATGTTCGTGGTCTGGCAAATCGAGTTGCGACTATTGAGAGCACTCAAGAAAAAGTCACAGATGACCTTTCGAATGTTAGAGCTGACGTCACAAGGAATGAATCGGAAATCAACTCTATTCAACAGGCACTGCTTGCTAACGACTTTGTTATCTATGGGTTGCCACCGGAAGTTAACAACAGTCATATTAAGGAGATACTTACCAACATTGGAACGCAGTTAAATGAAGAAATATCATCATCCATGTTAAAAAGTTGCTTCGCCCGTCATAACAAAAACAAAACTAGTACGTTGATTGTGGGAAGCTTTCTGGAGAGTGGAAGGAAGGAGAGAATTTTAAGGAGACTGAAAGAAAGACGAAACCCGATAAACTGTGATGACATTCTCACTCTCGCTGGTGCATCGAAATGGAGAGGAAAACAAATTTCGATTAAGAATCAACTTACGAAATATTCTCAAAATTTGCTTTCTCTTGCACGTGAACGAAATCAGGGGCGCTTTGAATTTATTTGGGAGAGCGAAGGTCGAATACTAATGAAAAAAAACAATACTTCAAAACCAATACAAATAACATCAATTGATCAATTAGCTAACATCTTTAATCAACATAAATAAACAAGATAAGTCCTTTTTTATCATTTTCTTCTTTTAAAATTCCCTCTTATTCTTTTTATTCTTCAAAATCTCTATTAAGAAATCTCTTTATAATAATGCCGTCATACCACTAAATTATGTTTTGTTTGCACTATCATTTAATATTTTCAGTTTTAAATTTCTTAACCCCTTTACGTAGTATAAAGTCATGAGTCAAAATAAATTTGTCATTTGAATGTTGGATTGTTTGTATGTGTAGGTGAGGATTCTGTCTGATATCTAACGATTTCATTTGGGATAATTCTTGGGCAGTTTGATGCGTGTGATGTCAATCAGGACTAGAATAATCAACATAAAAATGATCAACTCAGTATTTCTTTTTTTTTTTTTTTATATATCGTCGAAAGACACAATACACGAAAGCTGCGAAAATGTGCTAAAACACAAATATTGTTTAAATTTAAACAGGCAGGCTTGTATTGATGTCAACATAATTGAACGAAAGCTGCAAGACAGTGCCAAAACACGACTATCGTTATATCTTTAACGGGCAGGCTTTCAATTATGTTAGAGTTTTTCATAAACTTTAAAAGTTAATTAGGATAGTATCTTATGCTGGATTCCCGCCCTAGAATGAAACTTATCATTGATAATTTCTACTCTTGGAGTACTAATCCGTTGATTACTAATTAAATGTTTCTGTTTTGTCAAAGCCCATTGAATTTTGTCCATGGAATGATTCCCATATCCTGTCTGATGATCTCTTACTCGCTTCCTTATTGCATGGCTTACTCTTTGACGCAAATCTGTGACTCTAACTTTATATGTATTATTAACCACATATTGTGAAAATTAAAGAGATTTCAGCGCATTTAAATACATGTTAGATTAAAATCCTCAAATTCATTTTAATTTATTTTTATTAATTTTAAATTTTATTTCTATTATTGAATAATATATTTTGAAAAACATCAAAGAGAAAAAGAAGTAAGAAAAAGAGTTAAAAGGGAGTTTTCTTTTAAATATACGCATTAACATTCACAAACACCTTATAATTCTTGCACATATTAGTTTGAATTATTGAAAAATCTTGTTTATCTTTTTGCACATATGAATAATAATTTTAGATCATTGAAAATAGCTCATGACAATGATTTTAATGCAACATGCTCATACAAGAATCCATTTTTTAACGTACTTTTCCTTAATATCCGAAGTTTACGAAATCGTTTGAATGATCTCACATTTTATGTATCTAACAGTCCTGAAAAGTTTCAAGTTATTATTTTAAACGAAACGAGACTTAAGCCCAGTGATATTAAATTTTTCAATCTTCCAGGCTATCATTCCTTTCATTGTACTCGGAAGAAACTTGGTGGAGGAGTTGCAATTTTCGTTTTAAAATCATTCTCCAATGCTTACACTGTTGATGAGTTTGAACATAATAACTGCAATTTTTTATCAGTTAAATTAGAAAAGCATAATAAAACAATTGCAACAATCTATAAGCCTCCAG
>CVRI01000059.1:350323-569103 GCA_900005825.1 Clunio marinus
ATTGGTACACAAATTTTTTATTAAAACACACTACTTTCTTCTTAAATCAAAAATAATCTTTCTCCTTGTGTTCGTCCTTTGCAATCAGCTGTTTGAAACATTTTTTATTCTTTTAGTCACTGACGATGACCGAAAGTAAACTTTATTAGAAACTTTAAACTAATTAAAATGTTTCTGCTGTTTCGTAACTCATCGAAAGTAATGACTTGCTTGATTCTTGTGGCTTGTAATTTTCAATGTCAGTTCGACACAGACCAGCATCAGGATTTTGGTTCATGATGTCGTCATATGGAATTGGATCGTCTAAAATATCTTCGCTTTTCATGTTATCACGAACTCTTTCAACATCTTTGAAAACTCGAATCAGATTAAGACCAGCAAGGTTCTTCAGCTCGTCTTTCGACCAAGGTTTGTAGCCATGACCTTCTTCAGCAAGTTTGTCAAACAGATCGGGATATTTTGAGACATCTTCAAGACCTTCGGGCATTGCACTTACTCCATCGTAATCTCCACCAATTCCAACATGTTCGGAACCAATTAAATCTCTGACGTAATTAATGTGATCTGTTTGAATATAAGAGAAACATTAAAAAAACCGACACTAAGGTAAGAATAGCACTTACTGATAACATCATCTATCTTATTATTTCCACCAATGAAGCTACTGTAGAAATTGATCATAACCACACCATTCTTCTCTTTAACTTTCAACAAAACATTGTTTTTAACATTGCGATGATGGTTTCGCAAAGCATAAACTGATGAATGGCTGAATATCACTTGAGCCTTCGAATGTTCCAAAGCTGCCAACATCACACCTTCACTCACATGTGACAAATCAATGATCATCCCCAGACGATTCATTTCTTCCACAACCTTCAATCCCCAATCAGTCAAATTCTTCTTAACCGCACTTGGATTGTCGTCAATGGGTGATGAGTCAGCCCATGGCAAGTCACAACTGTGAGTCAATGTCATGCATCGAACACCCAACTCGTAGTACAATCTCAACACTGACAGCCTCGAATCAATTGAATGTCCACCTTCGATCTCAATCATACTCGCGACTTTCTTTTGGTTAAAAGCTTCCATAATTTGATCAGCTTCAGTGACGTACATCATGTCGTTTGGATATTTGTTGATCAATCTCTTAATGACATCAATTTGTTCCAACGTTCTCTCAGCTGCGTCTTTATAGTTGTCGTTACAACTGACGTAGGCCACCCAAAACTGCCCCCCAAGTTTCCCTTGTCTTATCCTTGGTAGATCTGTGAAGCTGTTCGGACTGTCCCATTTTGGATTTAATCTCAAATCAGAATCAAAATCAAACTCATCCAAATTATTTTTTTCAAATCGATAAAGATTCCAAGGCAAGTCATTGTGAGTGTCGATTAATGGAACTTCATCTAACACGTCACTGCCTTTGAACGTATCTTCTTGGGATTGAAAGACTGATAAGGGAAGTCGCACTCCCGAAACCACTTCAATGATTACCACAATTATTGTCACGGCAAATATTCTTTTATCTGTAATTTACAATTTTAGTAACGTCTGAAGAAGTTTTACTACAACAAAGCAAAATTCTTTAAATTACTTTTTGTCATTTTCCTGGACTTCGTTAATCTTTAACGCAGCAAGTTAAACTGAAAAGCGGATTGAATTTGCTTCATATTATATATCTCTGAGTTGTATGATAAGAAGTGATAAGTTAATCAACTTTTATTACATATTTTATAGCTCTTCTTCAATTTTCAATAAAGATTTTAAGAATTTATTATCAAGTGGCTTGTAGCTTTCAATGTCAGTTCTACACAAGCCAACGTCAGGATTTTGGTTCTTGATATCGTCATAAGGAATTGGATTATCTAAAATCTTTTCGTCTTTTAAAGTATCTCGGATTCTTTCAACATCTTTGAATACTCGAATGAGATTAAGACCAGCAAGGTTCTTCAGCTCATCTTTCGACCAAGGTTTGTAGCCATGACCTTCTTCAGCGAGTTTGTCAAACAGATCGGGATATTTTGAGACATCTTCCAGCCCTTTAGGAACTTTATCCACTCCATCGTAATCTCCACCAATTCCGACATGTTCGGACCCAATTAAATCTCTTACGTAATTAATGTGATCTGTTTGAGAATAGAATTTATCGTAATTGGTAAAAGAGCTTTAAAGAAATTCTCACTTATGACATCATCTATCGTGTCACTTCCCCCTATGAATCCACTGTAAAAATTGATCATTACAAGGCCGTTCTTCTCTTTAACTTTCAACAAAACATTGTCTTTAACATTGCGATGATGATTTTGCAGCGCATAAACTGATGAATGGCTGAATATCACTTGAGCCTGCGAATGTTCCAAAGCTGCCAACATCACACCTTCACTCACATGTGACAAATCAATGATCATCCCCAGACGATTCATTTCTTCCACAACTTTCAATCCCCAATCAGTCAAATTCTTCTTAACCGCATTTGGATTGTCGTCAATGGGTGATGAGTCAGCCCAAGGCAAGTCACAACTGTGAGTCAATGTCATGCATCGAACACCCAACTCGTAGTACAATCTCAACACTGACAGCCTCGAATCAATTGAATGTCCACCTTCGATCTCAATCATACTCGCGACTTTCTTTTGGTTAAAAGCTTCCATAATTTGATCAGCTTCAGTGACGTACATCATGTCGTTTGGATATTTGTTGATCAATCTTTTAATGACATCAATTTGTTCCAACGTTCTCTCAGCTGCGTCTTTATAATTGCGGTTGCATCCAACGTAGGCAACCCAAAACTGTCCCCCAAGTTTTCCCTGCCTTATCCTTGGTAGATCTGTGAAGCTACTCGGACTGTCCCATTTTGGATTTAATCTCAAATCGGAATCAAAGTTGAAGTCATTTAGACGATTTCTTTCAATAGCATAGAGGTTGTAAGGAAGATCATTGTGTCCATCGATCAAAGGAACCTCGTCAAGCACGTCACTGCCTTTAAATGTATCATTGTTTGACTTGAATACAGTTAAGGGTAAAACAATTCCAAGAGTAACACCAACAACCACTAGAAAGGAAATTCCTCCAATAATCCAAACTTTCTCTGTAATATTCGAATTTATTATTAAAGATGGAAAACGAAATGAAATCTAATTGCACTTGCTTGTTATGATCATTTCAAACCGACTGCTGCTAGACAAATATATTAAGTTGTATCTTTAAAAAATAAAATTGCTCTCTTATCGTTATCTACAAATATAAACGTTGTTACAATTGGGTTGACATTTTGCTATCTCATTCCACTTCAGATTAATACTTCAATAACTTCTGTATACTTTATAATAAGAATGTCTGGAAGATTGATAATTAATATTGCATTTACTTAGCAAATGTGTTGAAAAATAATTAAGAACAATTTAGATAAAATTTTATTACTTTTTAACTTTTATTTGTTTTCATAATTCTGATTCTGTATTAAGAATTACGTCTAAAAGTATTTTGCTGGCATCTTGTGGCTTTTAACTTTTAATGTCAGTTCGACACAGACCAGCATCAGGATTTTCGTTCATGATGTCGTCATAGGGAATTGGGATAGCTGGAATGTTTTCGTTTTTCATTTCATCACGAATTCTTTCAACATCTTTGAATACTCGAATGAGATTGAGACCAGCAAGGTTCTTCAGCTCGTCTTTCGACCAAGGTTCGTAGCCATGACCTTCTTCAGCAAGTTTATCAAACAAATCGGGATATTTTGAGACATCTTCAAGACCTTTAGGCACCGAAGTAACTCCATCGTAATCTCCACCGATTCCGACATGTTCAGACCCAATTAAATCTCTGACATAATTAATGTGATCTGTTTGAGAATAACAGAAATAATTAAACAAGCAATTTATGTTTATTCTGTCGGTGATGTACTGGATAGGAAAATTATTCCAACATTTGACATTTCCACATGAAAAAATTTCTGTTAATGTTTACAAAAACGAACAAGACTTCATTTAAATATTATTATAAATTTTAAAGATATAAAAAATGGAATAAATTTCTATCCACACCACCATCACTCTGATGCCTCTTACTTATGACATCATCAATCGTATCATTTCCACCGATGAAGCTGCTATAGAAATTGATCATTACAAGGCCGTTCTTCTCTTTAACTTTCAACAAAACATTGTTTTTAACATTGCGATGATGATTTTGTAGCGCATAAACTGATGAATGACTGAATATCACTTGAGCCTTCGAATGTTCCAAAGCTGCCAACATCACACCTTCACTCACATGTGACAAATCAATGATCATCCCCAGACGATTCATTTCTTCCACAACCTTCAATCCCCAATCAGTCAAATTCTTCTTAACCGCACTTGGATTGTCGTCAATTGGTGATGAGTCAGCCCATGGCAAGTCACAACTGTGAGTCAATGTCATGCATCGAACACCCAACTCGTAGTACAATCTCAACACTGACAGCCTCGAATCAATTGAATGTCCACCTTCGATCTCAATCATACTCGCGACTTTCTTTTGGTTAAAAGCTTCCATAATTTGATCAGCTTCAGTGACGTACATCATGTCGTTTGGATATTTGTTGATCAATCTCTTAATGACGTCAATTTGTTCCAACGTTCTCTCAGCTGCGTCTTTATAATTATGTTCACATCTTACATAAGCCACCCAAAACTGTCCCCCAAGTTTACCTTGTCTCATTCTTGGCAGATCTGTAAAGCTTCTATTGACTTGCCATTTGGGATTCAAACGTAAGTCAGAATTAAAGTCAACATCTTTCAATCGATTTT
The DNA here is from genome assembly GCA_900005825.1 of Clunio marinus. Taxonomy (NCBI): domain Eukaryota; kingdom Metazoa; phylum Arthropoda; class Insecta; order Diptera; family Chironomidae; genus Clunio; species Clunio marinus. Next base: position 355,114 of record CVRI01000059.1, read on the forward strand.
GTTCGAGTAAATATAAATTAAATGGAAAATCATTGTGTCCGTCAATCAATGGAACTTCGTCAAGTACGTCACTACCTTTGAAACTGATATTATCATCATTTGATTTAATTAATGTTAACGGTAATGCTATGGCAAGAACAATAATCACTATCAAAGTAATTGCACCACCAAAAATCAAAAATTTCTTCCTGTTCATGACTTGGAAGTTGTGCGATGTTTACTGAACTTGAATCAGAGAAATACTAAATATTCAAGTTGATTGAAAAGAAGACATTCAATTGTCAATAATCAAACTCATTTTTATTATTTTCTTATCTATTTTAGATAATAAAGTTAAAATCGAATCCAAACTTTTAAATTGTCTTTGAAAATATTTCATTTTCCCTTCAAAGTAATCAATTTAAGAGCCACTTGAGTTAATTTTAAATGCTTCCAAGTTCAATGAAAATTAAGAAAAAAAAACTTTGATTCCAATCATTTTCAAATTAACTTTATGAGCCTGGAAAATACTTGGCACCTTGCTGATAATCAACTTGTTGAGTTGAAGAGGTAGAGTGAGAAATGAATAAAAAAAACAAATAGGAGCCTCGCTAATTAGATAATTCATCCATTCGTTAAATTATAATAATTTTCATTGCGTTCTTCACTTACATAAATGAAGAGAGAAGAAAAATTGCTTTCACGTTAAAGCAATCGAAATAGTTTGTAAACCGTTTTCACAACTCACTTTATAAATTTCCATTGAAATTCTTTATATTAGCTAAGCTAAGTGATCTACTTTTGCGAGTTAATTTAATTTATTATTCAAATTCTCTTGATGTTCCAGAAGAATTTCTACAAAATATTTTTCACTTGCATTCTCGATCAAATTTCAAAAGGCAGAATAGTAGAATTCCGAAACAAAAAAATGCATCAAAAGGCAATAAATCATTCACTGCAATAGCCCTGCTATAAACGAGCGAGCCATCAATCGTCTGAATGCGAGAGAGTAGAATGCAAAATTACCATGATCAGAGTGCCTCATGACACGCCACAATCGATAAGGCAAAAGAGTGTTTTTTGAAAAAATAAACATCGCGTATTCGATCGACTTTTGATTGATTGATATTGATCCCATAAATAATAATCGTCGAGAGTTGTAATTATTGCAGCTCAAGATGATTCATTAAAAATTCTTCTACATATAAATATTTGACGGGTGTGTTCATAGAAAGCGATTTCTAATAAATCAATACAGTTGACAGATTTTAAATTTGATATTTCATAATTTTTTCATGTCGAAGTAACTTTGATGAAAAAGAAAAACTGAACGAGAAAGAATTGAAAGAAGAAAGAAAATCTTTAAATTGAATTTGATCGAATCCTAAATTGAGCAATTTTTATGCTATTTTGTCGAATGAGATCATTAACAAATTATTATGATGACGATGAGAGAAATATTTTCACTTTTCCACAACTGCTTCTGATGAAGATTGATGCTGCATAATGTAATCAAAATTACACGGTCGCTCTTTGATCGATTGGCGGCCACATTAAAATTGATTTATTGCTACTATTGACTGTCGTTGAGACCTGTGTTTATTATTTGGTTTAACAATTGACAGCTAAACACTTGCACGATTTAATGCTAAAGAGGTGATTAAATAATCAACTTAATAAAGAGCTTTGACTTTTATCGCGCTTACTACTGATGGCCGCACACAACTGAGAACATAATTGCTCAATTTTTATTGCAAATTGCAATTGATGTTCTTAGTGAAAACGCTTCTTCATTCATGTGCAAAAAACGTTGTCAATAAACAATTTAAATTTCACTTAAACTCAACTTAATTAACCGTCGTGTGTTAAGTAGAAGCTTTAAGCAGATTGTAGATGAATTATGTTCATGAAATCACGAGCTTAATGATGAGATGAATAATCTTAAATTACAGTTCACTTTATGAATATCAAAAACTTAGATAAAGATTATCATTGAGCTTTAGCAAGCTTCAGATTCGATCAATGTTTACGAAAAAAAATCGTTTCTTTAACATTATAATTCCAAATGCTTAAAGATTGAAAAATAAAAGTTTTTTTCCTTGGTAATCGAGACGAGACGAAAAATATTTAATGATATGTTATTCGGTTTAAGAAATATTTTTATTTTGTATTCTCTGATCATGGATGCGAAATTTTCGATGCATTTTCGTCCGTTGTTGTTGATGTTGTTCCACCAAATACTGAACTGGTTTAATGCAATTTCTCAGGTACTCAAAATGTGTTCCTTTTATGAGAAAAGAAAATTCAAATCATGCGTTTAATGTTTAATTCCATATTGGCTTTTAATAATTAAATGTTACACATTTCGGGAGATGCAATTTTTATTTGAAAATTTATCCACTTCTTGGAATGCAATTAACAAAGCGCAGATTGCAGGTTTTTTTTAATTCTAGACACTAAGCGCATAAGTCGATTAATCATTTTTGGCCGCTTTTATTTGTTAGCTCACAAATTAATTGCAAAGGAAATATTAAAGTTTTATGATAAAATAAAAACATTTCCACTTTGAAACTTCATTCCATAGCAGCACATAATTATGTGATCTTAGAAACCTTTCGAATCGAATTAATGTTTCAATGATACAGAAAAAAAACATTCATTGAATTGTTTGATGCTCTTTGCTCTATCCCCTCATGAAATATCGAACAATTGCATCATTTGATGTTGCAACAAATCTACTGCCTCCAATTCTCAATGATTTTTCTTTTTGCATATTGCAGCATTTAATTGAGTATTCATGGTTCTACTTTTCTCATTTTGTTTTTTTTTCAATTCCACACAACAATTCACTTTCAGTTTTGTTCGGAGATTTGCGGTTTTTTTTGCGAAACATATCGAAGCTTTACTTTGGATAATTACGGGTCCTTGAACCAGTGATACCAAAGCACAATAAATTCGCTTATTTTTCTTTCGGTTTCTCGTGTCTGTTGCTCTTTCATTGTCCATATCACTGCCATGTTGTATTTAAAACTCAAGTTGATCTTAAAAGAAAATAAACGTTTTCGAATGTCTGAAATTTATTTCTCTGATATAATTACAATAGCGTGGGATAAAAGGATAAAATGTTAATTATTATTCACGACTAGCATCGAACGAAGCAACTTTGTAACGCCATTTTGCAAGAATTGAATTTATTGCTTAAACCTAATTTCAATGCATTGATGAAACTTTAATGCTTATGAATATTAATTTAATTTTAAAGATTAAAGTTTGTTTTCAACTGCATAGCAAGTTTCGACACGCTGTACGAAATTTGAGATTTTCATCTGACGAACTGCAATGCTAAGGTTGCCTTCGATACAAGTAACTGGTCGTTTGTCTTTCTTTGAATTTTTTATGAGTTGATTTTTGGATGAAATAGCGATATGTTCAATCTTTTCAATCTTCATGCTGCTGGGTCGGTTAGCAAAACGTTCGTTTTTTTGTGCGGGTTGTCCATTCGTCATGTTTACAGTCACCAAATATTCCTTCAACTTCATTTTTAATTCCTTGTTCTGCTTTTGAAGTGACATCTTTTCCTCCTGAAGACATGCACAGTCGATTCGTGTTCGATTGTAGCGCATCCAAAACTTCTCAAGTTTATCGTACATGTGCTATTTAAAAAAAATAATAAAAAGAAATGAGATGAAAGGAAGAGCCATAAATGCATCGTATTATTAAACATCTTTTCCTTCGTTTTAATTTGTGTCGTTTCTTCTTTCTACTCATTGGTAAAACATCGTTCTTACATGTTCTTCGGATAATGGTGATGGTGGAGTCTTCAATTCTTCTTCGCTGTAGTTCAAAAATGTTTTTTTCTTCGGCATCCTATCGACTGCCTTTTGGTGGTCCATCTCCATGTTTTCGCAGAGTTGCATCAACTGAATGATGGTTTTGCCTTTCTTCAAATAATTTTGAAGTTTCTTTAGTGTATTTGATGAATTGTAGTGATCAAGAAGAGAAGAAAAATATTAAAATGGAGGACGAAATTAAAAACATAAACATACCTTATAAGTTTTACTGCCCATCAACGCCAAGAACTTTAACTTTTCTTTATCATCAATAAGACGGTTCTCCATGTCTTCTTTTATCTTGTCCATTTTTAATTTCAGATCATTTCGATGCTTGATGAGTTGATTGATGTTGAAGTCTGTTTTAATATGATTTTAAATATCGACATTAATTAGAAGCAGAAAGGCTTACCTTGTTCATCTTTCACGTTGGTCAACTGCAACTTTAACTCGGCAATCTTTTCAGTGAGCTTTGAAACTTCTAAAATTTAATAAAAATAAATTTTTGTTTATCAAAATTTAATCTCAATTTCTTTACCATTATAATGATCTTGAATGCTTCGAGTATCCTCAGCATCGCGATTACGTAGATCGATGTATTCATCCCGGTACTCTTCCGTATATTTCAAATACGAACTGAGAACATTCTGAAACTCTTTCCACAAGCATTCCATTTTTGCTTCCCGTTCTTTTGTAATAGTTTCCAATTTTAATATCATCTGTGAAACATCATTCAAAAGATGTCATAAAAGTAAAACAGAAACGTTAAGCGGAAACTTCAACTTCATAAATCAAAGCGTTCCATTGTTACTGGCAACGTTTTCTATGCTGCTATAAAAAGCTATCAAGTGTTTGTGAAAAATCACTTTTTTGTGTGCATTTGTTTGCAATTCTTCAATCAACCAACTTGCACGTCAACAACGACGAAATAAAAAAGAAAAAAGAACCAGAAAAAGATGAAATGGATTTTAATTTGTTTATTAATCTTCTGTTGTGGTTTTGCTTCAGATATTTTGGCGTTACGATGTACATCATCTGATGGATTGTCAGTTGAAGACATGAGAAAAGGTAAAAAGTTTGATGTAATTCTTGCAACAAAATTGAAGTGAAAAATTCGAACTGAAGTTTCATAAATTTTTGTAACTCAGCGTTTTGAAGTGAATTTTTTCTTAATGAAGAAGACCAACAAGACTTAAACACATGAAATTTCACTATTTCATCACACTGAGGGAGTTTTTTTTTAATATTCTAAATCTTCATCTAACTCATAAATAAATATTTCATTGCACTCTAAATTAAAACTTACATTTCTAATTCTTTTTTTACTCTTTTTCAATAATTCATATAACTTACTTCCATAAGCTATGCCAATTACAATAAAGAATCCTAAATTTAAATATTTTTTAATTTTTTTAACGTTTTCTCTCTTTTTTCTTAACCCAAAAGATCTCTTGAGTTAAAATTGTTTCACTTCAAATGCAAACTGAGATTTTTCTTTGAAATATTAAACTTCAAGCAAATTATAAAATGTATGATTAGTGCAATTTCAATCGATACATTTGAATAAATGTTATCAGACGAATTAGTTAGCAAAATTGATATGAAAATTTGAAACTAAATTCAACTCGGTGGACCACCATGTGGCCCCCGCAATTCTTTCCTAGCTATCAGATTATGCATGCGAAAGGTCAGCGAGAGTGACTTAGAAACTACAAACTACGATGAATATGAGAATTCTGATGACAATGACGACAATAAAAAAATCTACAGTGGAACATCCCATTTCGAAGCAACTGAACATTCGAACACGTTTAATAACAACACAAACCCTCAAATTAATCAACATTACAATTCAAAAACAGGTGGAAATGATTATAATCCACAGCAGAATGATCAGCGCGACGCAAATCCTTATCAATACACGTACAATGATAATAATAAATTAAATATCAGAAATCATAATGATGGTCATCGTAACGACTCGAATAACAAGCAAGAAAGAGATAAAGCATGCGTATTGCAATGTTTCTTCCAAGAATTGAAAATGGTAAGAAAACTTTTTTTTATTTCGAGTTTATGCAACCTCAAGTCGAAGTTCTTATGAAAAAAAGGATGACTTGAAATACACGAAACGAATTGTTTGTTGTTTAACAAGAATTATCATCTGCTAGTAGCATTATCTGAACGAAGCATTTGATATTTCATCAGAAATATTTTCTTTCCTGTTTCTCTTATTTTAACCAACCAATAATTTATGCAGAGTAATGATGAAGGCTTTCCCGACAAACACAAAGCATTGCACGTTTTGACAAGAGATTTGCGAGATCGAGAGCTGAAGGATTTTTACACAGATTCAATTCAAGAGTGTTTTCGTATGATCGATACCGACCCGAAGCTACATCGTGACAACTGTTTGTTCTCGAAAGCTTTAATCATATGCATGACGGAACGCGCTAAAATGAATTGCAGCGATTGGCAAAATTCTATTGGCGAAGGAGTTTTTATCTAAAAGATATTTTTCATGCTTACAAAACATATTTAAATCGTTCATTGCATTGCATTGTGCAACAAAGTCTACATGATGCATAAACGTATAAATAAAAATGTAAAGAAAGGTAAAAATAAAGTCAAGCACGACTCACGGAATTCTTCAATTCATCTTGCCGTTGGAGAAACTCTTCCTCAGCTGTTTTCGTCGTCTTGAGGGTTCGTTCAGCGAGACCGTAATAAACACTTTCAAGTTCCTTTTGCAATTGAAACTTCTTACTTTTATAGTCGCTCATTTCATGTTCGTATTCTTGCAATATTTTGCTTTTTTCAGACTCATAGTTCTTGCGAAGAAAGTCGAGACGCTCATCGGATATAGCTGTAGAAATAATAAGCAGTTAAGTCTTGAGAATATTTCATGTTTCATCTCATAAGCCAACCTATAAGCTTCTCAATGATATTCATATGCGAATGAAGCATCGCTGAATAAATCTCTTCTGACTCGTCCAAATCTGAAAGTAGACGTCGTATGACGGCATTTTTCCGTTGAATCAACTCATCGCATTCTTGCTTGATTGCCTTGAGGTCCTCGTGCAATTCCCTGCATTTTATTTTTCGCAATATATCACGCCATTCACTTTTAATTTTAGCCACATTCAAGCGAGTAAATGCGTCTTCTTTCTTTAATTTATTCTGTTGTTAAAAAAACGAAAGAAAAAAGAATTTGCAATAAAATGAAATCTGAGAAGAAGAAGATGAACGTTTGCTTGCACAATATTGTTGCTCATCTCTTTTGAAGATGGTTACAATACAACGTTGCTTACCTTCATGAAAGTGCTTATGAGTTGCTGTTTTCTTCGTTTGGCTTCTTCTTCCAACTCTGCACGATGTTGCAGATATCTTAGGCGCTCCTCCTCCGACATTTTCGCCAATTTATTTTTGTCTTTTCCCTTTTTCTTGCCCATCTTTCTTTAATTTATGATAAGAAACAATTTCAATAAACTTTGATTATTGATTTGAATGTTTGATGTGAAAATAATAAACAATAATCAAATGTCCATAGTGACTGTTGTTGCCAAGATGAAGCGTCGGAAAACTGTTGTCTCGTTTCCATAGAATTATTATGAACTTGTTTTCACAAAAAGAGGGAAAATACTTGAACTGTCATCAAGTGTGTGTAATTATTTAATTTTATCGTCAACTATTTTGAAAGTTAATCAAATTGTGTGACTCCAATATGGATGATATTGACTTTGATGACTTTTTCGAACCCGAGGAAGGTACGTATGAATGTAAACAAAGTCAGTTGATAAATTATTAAAAATATTCTGTAGAAAATGTCGACGACTTTAATTTCATCGATCCATCGATATTGAAACAATTCCAACGCGTAAACATTTCCATAGAAAAGATTCAAAAAGAAATTTTTGACTTCGATGACAAAGGTGAAACTGAATAATTTTAATTTTAATTCAAATCAGAGAATTTCTTGTGAAATAAAACTTTCAGATGACGATGAAATTTACGGAGAAAAGGCGACGAGAAAATTTGAATTTCAAATTCAAGTCAATCGCATTTTGCAAATTTTCGATGAAATGATCGAGAAGATTGAAACGCTTTTATGCATTCAAGAGTTTGTAAAAGATAGAAAACTTATGGAGAAATATTTCAATGATAGTGATATCAATAATTTAACAAAATATTGTTCAGGAAAGGATTTGGAAGTTGACATGAATGATGAGAAGGAAAGCGAGAAAATCAGTCAGCTGATTCAATCACTTTTGAATTCAGATTTGCATAAACACGTCGACAGCTACAAGAACAACGTAAGTTGCTTAAATTCAAAATTTATTTCCCGTTCATCGTTTTCATTCTTCACTCAATTAAAAATTTTCTGCTTTAGATTTCACTCCAGAAGAAAATGCTTTTTTCAAGCATTAAAGAATTGCGCAACATAATCGATTTACGTCTCCAGTTGACTGCACCAAAAGAATTGAAAAAAGAACAAATTCTTCATCAAATGTGGAAGAAGTACGGGAAAACAAAAGAGAAAATTGCGACGCTTCGCGAGAAATGGATTTATCGAAAGCAGAATTTCGAGGAGAAGATGCAAGATAAATACGAAACGATTGAAAGATTCAAAAGGGAAATTGAAATGCTGAGAAAGCAGAATGAGACTGAAATTCAAAATCGAATGTAAATTTAAAATGTTATCATTTCTAGATGTCTACTTAAAATTATTTTTCTTATTTTAGACAAGAATCAAACGTCAACATTGTCGAATTATGTGAGGTGAAAGATCATGCGATTGCACAAAAGTTTAAAGCAGCTGAACAGTCGAAAGTAATGTACAATGAATTCTTACACGCCAATTTATCGCGAGAAAGAAAATTGCGTGAACAAAAGTAAGTTTTTAAAAACGAATTACCGACTTAACATCCATTTTCAAACTTAACATTATTCAGACAAAAAGCGGTACAAGCCTTTCAAGCCATCTTGCATAAATACGATATAGAAGTTGGAGAAGAACGTACACGTGAGCTTGATGACTTACAAAACGCACTTGAACTGCAGAGAAAGGAATTTGCTACATGGAAAGAGAGCGTCTGTGAACCGCAAATTAAATTGTAGGTTTAATTTTTCTTTTGCATTTATACTTATCGAGTGGCTAGGTTGAAACAAAGTTTAAAGGAAAATTATAATTGAGACGCATATTTTTTTCAAACTTAAAATTAACTCAAGACACGCACATTTGATGCACGAGAGGGATGAAGCTGAAAGAAGAGAAATGGAACAGTCGATGATGATCTTCATGATGAATCGATCAGCTAAAATTCTACAGAAGTAAGAAAAGAGAATTTTTCATTTCGTTCATGATGATAATTGAGGCGAATTAAATGCTAATGACGAATTATTTGCAGATATTGGCGTAACTTGGTAGCAAAACGCAGGAAGAAAAAAGGCAGACGAGGTGGAAAAAAGAAATAAATTATGTTATCTTCTGATTAACAAATTATAGTACAATTCAGATATCTTTAAGTAAATTTTCTCAGAATAAACATTTAGAATTAAAAAAAATGAAATGAAGAGAAAATCGTTATTTCTTTGAACTTATTTCAGTTCTGATATTCAACTGCTGTGTCTTGTCGAACGACATTGCAACTTAAATTCCCATTGTGTCTTTGAAACTTGTTTCTTCTCATTTTTTTTCTTTCTTTCTTTGTCACAAAAACGTCTGTTTGATCCATTCCGCTCTGACGAATCGCATTCCATTTGGTTTCACCGCAAGAATTTTCTTGCAAATATTTCGCATTAATAACTTAGTTAAAGTATCTTACTTGCTTGCAACATTCGTTCATTGTTCCATTGAAATTTATTCTCCTTAAAGCTGACGATGCTGTTTTACGCTTTTTTTCAATCGTCAACTAAGTGCTAAAATATTTAAAATGACTATTGTAAAGCAAAGCGACTACATAAATAAAGTTTCCCATTAATCACTCTCTTGGCTTACGCTAGTAAATGAGATGGAAAAATCTTCGCTAAACTGTTAAGATTACTAGAATTACCTAAGATAGAAACCAAATTAAATTTACATTACATTAATGATTAATCACTCGTCTTCCCACTTTAATTGCTTATAAACTTGATCTTATTTTGATATCTGAATGGTAATTAAAGCACTAAAGTTAATTTCGCAGTCATTACAAATGACCTTGATAGCAACTTGATCTTCAATCAAATTGAATTAAAATAAAGTTTCCTTGGAGTTTGATATTCACGATTTCTGCTAATTTCAAATTTCCCTAGTGACACTAGAAGAACACATAATCGACTTCCAAAGACCATGTCAATGCCACATCATTATGTCACAACATGAAATATCAAAACAACACATTTCTTTGTATAATCAATGATATGTTTCTATGTGTGCTTCGCAATATAATTCCAACAAAAAAAAACGTAATGAAATTAGCGAGAGATGAAAGAAGAATTTTCTTCTTAAAATTAAAGGGAAAATTTACTTCTCGTTAAAGTCAAAGCGAACATAGAAACAAGCCACGTGACCTTTCCACCCGACTGAGAAGAAGAAGAAAAGCAAATTTAGTCTCATTGAGATTTTCTGTGTCATTTAATCTTAGGGGATAGTTTTCCTCCATCATTCTCAGCCAGTGAAGCTAACCAACCCTTGCAGTTTGATGATAGACTACCGAGAACCCGAATGTTCTTCTTCTTCTTATTATTATTAATGTTGTGTGAAAAGAATGTAAATAAATAGGAAAATTATATAATGTGCGTATTATTTACACTCAAATAGCCTCAAATTTAGGCATAATTATGTTTTGATTATCGCACAATACACGATTCTACTTGCTTCTTTTCATTACGAAGGATTTCTTTTTGCTGAATTGAAAAATTACCTTCAACGTGTGCCATACTTACACACACAGACATTAAGCATTAGTAATACATTCATCAAACTGATTGCATTTTAAATGGTTGAAATGAAGAGGTTTCCCCTTTAATTTGATACAATTGCGAGTGAATGCACTTTGTGCTGATAAATTGCGTAATCAGCTGATTCATTGAGGAGGGAAATTTATTGTCATAATAGATTTTCATGACTTTTCTCACAATTCCTTTTTTCTTTTTTCGAAAAAAAGAATTTTTTGCCTTCCCATAATTTTCAATCACATTGTGAACCCGTTTTAAACTTTGCTATGCCTGTTTGAATACAATTTGTGATTATTTCATTCTACCGAAAAACCAAAAGCAAAATAAAAATAATTCCCGTCACGATGACAAAGAATTGAAACAAAAAGAATAAAAAATAAAAATTCTTTTCAAGTTGTTCGGTGCTTTGACTCGGAAACATATAACGCATGAGTTGAGATCTTTTCCTGGTGCTGTCACGTTTCTGTTAGACTTACACAGAATTTTTACATAGCTTAGATAATAGAACCAAATGGCTTTAAACAATTTAAGCAATTTCTTGCATGCATTACAATGTTAAATGAGATTTATTGATAAATTTGTGAGCAAGTGTCAAACTTTTCGATGCCAACATTCTTTTAACTTTGCCACTTCGATCTCGTTAGGAAACTCACCACAACATTTAATCCTTCAAAGATTCTTCTCAGCTTTTCGGTTTGCATACTTAAATGTACAACAATTCTCAAGGATGATTCCAAATCATGATTTCCACAGATAAAAAAAGAGAACAATAACACGATTCACAAAAAATAATAATAAAGCATCATGAGATAAAATAAGAGAAAAATATAAGCTGAAACCATAATTATAATAATTATATTTTTGTGTTTAACTTCAAACTAATATCTGATGGCTCAACATCATAAAAAAAACCAAAACTGTGGCAGTAGACAGACGATGAATTTTACGATGATGCTTACGCACATTTCCCAACGAAAAACGAAAACTTTTTTCATTTTTGGTAATGAAATTGGATATCAGCAACATGTCTCGATGAAATGCAGAAAAGTCTAAAACAAAAATAGAAAATCGTGATGAAGGAAAGAATAAAAGAACAAAGCTAATTACTTATAATGACGACGAGGATCTTTTATTTAATGATGACACGAAAGACGAAAACGATATTTAAAGGTTGTGCTTGCAGTTTTTTCTCATTGTTATTTCTTGAAGATTATCTCAACTTAATTTCTAGTTGTTTAAGCTTTATGGTGTTTATAGAAATGATCAAGAATATGAAAGAGATTCTTAGATTTAAAATCACCTTAAAGTTTGGACTCCCAAGTACGCAAGCAAATTGAATCATGCGCAGTTTTCATAAATGAAAAATGCTTCCATTTAAATCAAATTCAATTATCGAATTAATTTCTCACACCTTATTATAAAGACATCTATTTCAATTTCCTTTTATATCTTACACCGAAAGCTAATAATTATCTGATTAAACGCTTTGTTATTCAATGTTATTAATAATATTCGAATTGAGACAATGAACTAGAAAACATGATTTCCACTAGACTTGTTGTCGATAATCATTATCCTGTTTAAAGTTGTCATAATCAAATGATTATAATTCGATTGAATGAATTATTCATGATGATTGGAAAATATGCCCATCGAGTCAGGTGAGTAGGAGGGAGACGATCGAGTAGAATACACAGTTAAGATACTGATTGATTGATGGCCAAATCGAAAATATCATTAAATTAATTTCAATTATTCATGAAGTATGGCGCGTTGTGGTGTTGAATTAATTTCGAGCTATGTCGCGTTGACCTGATTAACGTATTCAAATCAGTTATTGATTTCCTTAATCATGATTGAAGGAAGCAGTCGAACAGACTTCATAAATGTCAGGATTTTTTTATAACATCATATAATGGAAGTTTATATTGAAAAGATTCTTTTTATTGAATATCAGGAAGTTTTCTTTAAGCCAATCAAAAATCGTTTTTAAAATTGTTGATGCAATTTAGCTTTTATTGATAGCATCATCTTAGTGGTTTAAAGTTTCATAACATTGTTTAAATGGAAGGCATTTTGCCTAAAACACAATTTTTTCCATACTCAAACAATAAGAAACTTTAGAATGCCATAAATCTTGTTTTAAGTATTCAACATCCCCAGCGAAAACCTTCTTCGCTTGTAGCCATTTTTTAAACCTTCGCGATGTCGGTTTTCAATTTATATTTCAGTCTTTTTTTTCTTGTTTCATGCATTATTGAAAAATGTTTTGTGCTGCTTTGCCTCTCTTATCTGATCGAAGTATTTTCGAGATTAAAGTTTATTTTGCTTTCATCGTCAGGAGATGAGAACTCTGTGGCTTTCGGTGATTCGTTTAAAAGATGATATGTTCCATTTTGAAAATTGCTGAAAGATTTTTTTTTCTTTTTTATTTATTGATTGAAGCGTAAGATATTCGGAATGTTGTTTCGCTTTCCGCAAACGAGTCAATATATCGATGGCTTATAACTTATTGATAACCATTGCATATAATTTTACATGAAGCTCCGAAATGTGTCGCATAAGACATTAAACGACAGACCTGCTCAAGCATCAACTTCAGCTAACAACTAAACTATAATTATGACAATCGACAACACAAAACCCTTGGCGCGGTTTCAGGTGAAACTCGTGAAGTGACGACGTCCGCTGCATAAAGTTGAGTTGTGATCTCTCGCAGTCAGTTCTTCACCTTTTGCGACTCTTTTTTTTCCATAAATTTCTGAAATTATAGGCTTCGCCGCAAGAGTAGAGAGGAAAGTTTGAGGCTTCGATGAAAAACAATGAAATCGATTTATCGAATGAATATGATCATGTTGAGACTACAGAAGAGAGAAAATATTAAATAAGTTTTTCATTACACTAACATTAACCTCATGTTACTTTGATCGAATCTCTCTAGAGGCTCATGAAAATCATTACGAAAACATGTAGAAAGGAATAGTTTTATTTTTATTTTTATATTTTGCATTGTTTTCATGTTCCGAATATTTCACAAAGTTTTGCGGTGCTTTGGACTCTTTTTTTATTAATATAATTCTTTCTTACAGCGTAATGTTTCAAAGGATTCCCAGAACTCTTCGTCAGTGTTTAAATATATGAACAAAGATTACAATAAAATGATAAGCTGCTAGGCCTGTTTAAACTTCATGAGTCGCGGCTTGTGAACTGCTATTTAGGAGCATAGAAAATGCGCAGGAAAACAACATTTTTCGTGCCATGTTTGAATAATATGAGCTATGAAACAACATCATAAACCTCCATTGAACATACGATGAGAAATCTACTCGTGTAAGGTGTAAAATGTAATGTAAATGAATAATGAAAGGTAATAAAATGCGCGCCCGCGAGAAGAGAGAGAGGGTAGAAAAAAATATAAATAAAAAGCAATGTAAGAAAAGCATGCGATTAAAATATTTTTATGAACTTTAATATTCAAAATGGCGCGTGTGTTGTTTTCGGGGTGTGGCAATTATAGGTGAGAGCAGCATACCTTGTCGTTCGACTTTAATGCTCTATTCTAATGAGAATTTTCTTATTTGAATTACTTTTTAAAGCCATTGCATTATTTTCTTGATTAAGAATTCTGAAATGAATTAATTCATGAGTCACCTGCTTTATCAATCAATTGATCAAGTGAAATTTTCTGTAGATTGCATTGGTTTGAAATTAAATGAATTATTAATATAATTCAAATGCAATTGATGTCTTACATCTAATAAATAATTCAAATATTCATTTTGTTAAATATTCAGACGATTTATAAGCGTGAACAAAATCATTTTTGCATTAAAGTTTCAGTTGTCGCCCAGACAGTACTTTTTTAAGTTTAAACAGTTGCATTTTGTCCATTTACGCCTAATGTTTCTTAATATCTATAATTAAACAAAAAGGTAAACCCCAAGGTATAAAATCGCTTATTTTAAACTTCCACTACCTAGTTCAATTTATCCATTCGCAGACTTCATTTTTACTGTTATGATATGCGGTAATGGATGAAGCGCCACCATAATTAGAAAGAGAATCAACTTTTTTGATCGAAATACCGACATGTGATCAAATGAAAGTGCATTCAAAGCCGCAGCAGTTGAATGTTGACCCAAACTCAAATAGTTTTCCCTGCTGCTGAGGGACAACCACATCTTGTGTCCTCATTAAATTATCCGCGTGTTCATGTCGCTTCTCTTTTTTTTAGGAAAGTTTCTTTAATGACCCTTAATGATACGGTTGATGTTCCGTCTCTTTAAATTTCTATCCTATCATTTCCGTTGATGCATCTTGAAAGAATCGAAAGCAATTCCTATAAGATTTATAATCTTATTGGATCAAATCATTCATTCATTCATTCAATAGGCATTTGACAAACTTTGAGAACCTTCCAACTTCCTTTCAACCAGAACTTGTGAGTATGTTAATGTAGCAGTTGTTCAAGTGAAGCGGGTTTTATTGCTTTCAAAAAAGAAAGAAAGAAACAAACAATTCTCTTTAAAAAGAAACTAAGAGTACCACTTGATTTATTTCCATTGTTGCATAGCTCGTTCGCTCTAAAACTGTATTCTGAAATGTTCCCTGGAATTAATCAACACTCGATAAAAGGAAATAATTGTTTCGCAATATAATTGCCGTGAAGAGCGATTTGTTTCACATTTCTGAATTAGTTTATTGTGGTTTTTGATGTCAAGTTCCTTTTTTAAAAATACTTCTTTCCAAAAATAAATCTCAAAATCACTTTAACAGATTTTAATTGATTTTAACTGAATGTTATCATGATTTTTTTGTAAACAAGATTAAGCTCAATTAACATTTATGTAAATGTTCTGTGTACATATGTGAAGAGCGCGTATAGAGAGAAAATACCAACAATGTAAAGGCTACAAACAATTCTCTTTGTCAGCCGGAGAAGAGGAAGAATCAATTAAGTTCAATTTGAAGTAATCACCATCAGTAAAATCAACCAGAAATCATATTCGAATTTCATTGAGATAAATCTAATAAAAGAAAACTTTAATCGTTAGTGAGAAGAATTTAAGTCTCTGATTTAATTTCTTATTTACGCCAAAAGTGATGAACCTGAAACACAAGTTGATGACCCGTGAATTGAATGCGAGTTCCGCATTAGATTCATAAAAGCATTCACGGTTAATTGATGGATAACAAAACTGACTATGTATGTATTTTAAATAAATTTAAATCAATTAAATCTACATTAAAACAGCTATGAATATGCTCAACATTTGATTATATTTATACCAACATAAACATAAATATCAAGATTGATTTTAACTCTGATTTGCCTGGATCATAAATTTTTAAATCTACTCAACTTCACATAATGTAAAATGTTAGTTTAATCTCCAAAGTGTGTCAATCAATTTGAAAAGATATATCTTACATTAAAATCATCGACTAATGACACGCTACATTCAACAACGATGCATAAAAATAATAAAAAGTGTAAAGCACGCGTCGTTTAAGGAAATTTGAAACTGCCAATTTATGAGTGAAGTGAAAGATTTCTGTTAAATATTTTATTTGAATGGTCTAATGAATGAATAGAAACATAATCTTTGTTTAGTCCCAGTCAGATATCGAGACTGGTAATTTATAGATTTTTGCATTGAAAATGACGATTTCTAATCAAATAAATCTCATTCTAAACAATTTTTCATTTTTAAAATACTAAACTTAGTAAGAAAAAGAAGTGAAACCAGTTTTAGTTGATAAAAGTGAATAAAATCAAGGAGGATATTTTTTTTATTATTCAAGAACTTTTTTTATAACGTTCAAGTGAAACATAAAACGTCCGGAAATCACTAAAAGAATGCTGCCACTCCTACTGATGGAAGAAAGACAAGAAGGTTCTTTACGTTTGTAATGCAATTCAAAGAAAAAATCGCTGTTGTGTCTTGATGCGAAACATTCTCATAAAATACAAATATTCATGAGTTTTAAAAATCATTTATTTATTTTAACAAACAGTCGAACATTAAGAAATATTTCTCTAGTTGTTTATACATTTTTATTTGTTAAGAATTGGACTGAACTGAGTCTCGCTAGTTCACGAAAGTAGCCAGCAAAGATGTTGTTGTACTTTTCATATGCAAATTTGACTTCCACCTTTTTTTTTTCGACTAGAAAACAGATGTTTGGTTTGTAGGAAATAAAGTAAAAGAAATAAAAAATCCGCCCGTGTCAAAAATTACCTAACAATACATCATACACTCCTATAAATTTCAAATCGCATGATGAACGGCACTCACTTTTGCCGAGTGAATAAGAGTCCTTAATTTCATTTCATATTTTAACAACCGTATTGATATAAAGTTTCAAGTTGCAGTGCTGCCTAAGAGGAAAGGAATAAAAGAAATAAAAAACTCTCGTTGGATTTAAAATCCTTTCTTTACCTCAAAACAATCCTTTAGATATTACATTGCGATTGTGTGATTGTAAAAGCAAGTTGCGAGTATAAAAATGCAATTCAACTACGAGCTATGAAAAAAAAATATATAAAATACGCCCTCAACACATTTCTTTTGCTCAACATTTTACAAGCATTTCCTTTCTATTGTTTGATTTTATTTTTTATTAATTCCGCTCTCTATAACATTTTAACGATTTTCAAAGAGAAACAAGACTGAAATTTAAAAAGGAATAAAATAATGAAAAAATGGTTTTCCAATATGACTCCAACTCCATGCTATGAAATTATGTACACGAAGAAAAATTGTAGGTTCGAAACCACAAGATATTTGGGATATGTGAAAAATAACGATCCTTTGTGTTAGTGTTTACAATCAAAATTAGAAAAACGAAATCCTGAATACTAAGCCCTGAATCAACCATCAACTTTTCCATCTCTGTACATCTGAAACAAAGAAAATTCCAAACGTTTTATTCAGATTTATGTTTTCCCATATCTGAAGTTGAAAAAACTACACGTTTCCTATTCACCCACTCATGTGTTTGATTTCTTTTGCCTTCGATTGTTTCGTTGCTTTACGAGTGGCTCTCTTGAAAATATCAAAATTTTACAGCATTAGAAGTCTTTTGTTGATATTTAAGATGATGGGATTTTATGTCATTCACAAACTCGAGTGGGTGTTTAAAAGCGAAGAAATTTTTTTATTTATTTTCAAGTAAAATGACTTTTTAAACGATTGCAGACTTTTTTATTTCAAAATTTGGCACAGTTTTAAATCACATGAGAGAAGATTTAAAGCCACTCAATAAATTATCTGGATTTATCAGGTCTGGCGATGACTTCCTGTGCTTATCATGTCTTCAAAGTAAAAACAATGAACTTAAATTGAAAAAAATTGAAAGCAACTCGACATCTGCGCTCAGATCTGAAGTCAGATGATACAATTTAAAGCGAAAGTATATTGTGATTAAATAAACTAATAAAAATCATATCAGAGTTCATTAAATGTCTTAATTTAACACATTTGTTTATGGGCTGACAACGTCGCATGAGATTTCATTCAATGCAATGATATTTATGTTCATTCGCTTGCTCAAATTTACTCAGTGAGAAATCTCAATTGAGACGCTGTTTATTGCTTGCTTTTTCTGTCTGTTGTTTTCATTGTTGAACAAGTAGAACTTATTAAAATAAATTAAACGACATTCATGTGACCCTTCTGAATACATCGCATCGCAATCTTGTTGACCTTTTAACGGGACAAAAGTTCATTGCATGTGCACATGAATATCTCCACTCGGCAGAGTTCTTCGAATATTTTTTTATGAATTTAAACTTCACCCTTCAAAAAGCTGAAGCATTGGTTTGCCTAAGTACATCAAAGCAAGTATTAAAATATTCATCGAAGTAGAATGGAGAAACTTGGAAAATTTCTCATGACTATCAATAGAATTATAGACGAGCGTGTTGCAAAACATTTGTTTGCATGAGATTAAAGACTTAAATCTGCCGTGTTTCTATTCAACAAACCTTTACAAATATCTGGGAATAATGCTTAAAGTTCTGAAACAAATAGAAAAAATGTTTAAGTTAGTTGAGGGAATAAAATCGGCTTGAGACTTCCTGCTGATGATTCGACTAGCATCTCATGCTGTTTTGATGATGTTCATTTCATCATTTCATTGATTATGTTGTGATCTAATGCCATTAGGGGATTATAAAGCATTAATCCTCCCTCTTAATAATACTTACTTAAACATCTTTTCAACAAAATCTAAAATTTTAAATCAATAATTGACAACACAGATTTATATTCTTTGTATCATTATTTTATTTATTTCATACTTAAATCTTATCTAATTGTTTATTTATACAAGTCCTATTTTTCATTTTCTTCATTATTATAAAAAAGTTTATCAATTTTTTTCATGATCTGGGATTTTAATTCTTACAATGTTTCATTTTGTTTTAAGTGTCTAATATCTGCGAAAATATTCTACAAGAATACATTTTAAATATAAATTCGCTGACTTTGCAAATGCTAATCGAACATTTTCCAAAATGGAAGGATGGAAATTGATTTCGAATTTTCTTTTCTTCTCTTAATCACTTGTAAGCTCTGGTGAAATGAATGTTTCACTTTATCATAAATAGTACGATTTTCGCGATCAATTTGATGGAAAACGAAAAGAGATCTTTTAATGATGCGTGAAGCAGTAAATAGTTCTAATGAATTACCACAAAGAATTTCTTTGTTGTTTATTTAAATGCGAGAAAAGAAAATGAAAATCGAAACTTTAACTATTTTTTTCCCTTCAGATAAAAGATTCCATTTCATTAGACAACAAATCAATTGCAACACTTTTATTACAAAAAGTAAATAAAACAGAGAACAAAATTGAATTAATTATGTTTTATACTTTAACTATTTTCATTCGTAGTAGGAGCGGCAGTAAATTCCCATCGGTTCGTATTTTGGCCTTTAAGAAATTAGTGAGAAATAAAAAAAATTGTCAGAATAAAAGTCAACATTGATACACATTTAAAATTTCTCATACATAAATTTGAATAAAAAGAAAATTTTACAACACAAAAAAATTTATTTTCGAAAAAGAAGAGAAAAAAAGTTGAAATGCTTCAAGTCTACCAATTCACGTTATCGTTTCTTGAGTTTATTATTTTCTTTTTGTTTTACAAAATGGCTTTAAAGATCACGTTTAGTTCGTCTTTCTATTGTGATGAAATGTCGATAAACATACTTATGCACATATCTGAATGATATTTCCTTTTATTCTCGCTTGCTCAATATAGAAAGTTAAAAAATCCTAAAGGCCATGTTCTTCTCTGCCAATTATTTAATGAACGCTTCCGATTATCAAAAATCAATGTTTTTATTGCACAAATCATTTATGTATTTATGTATAAAGAAAAAGTCGACAAATGTTCTTGAAAATATTTCATTATTGAATCGAAGGGATTTGATTTTATGAGAAGGCAAGAGAAGAAAACTTCCTCCATGAAATGTTAAGTTATTTCATGTTACTTATACTGAATGTCGTTGATGCCGACACAGAAATACCAAAATTAAATTTATAATATGAATTTTTGCACTTGAAAAATGTTTCAGTGTAATTTCTGTTACGATCGGAAGGTTGCTTGTTAAAAGTATTTCAACTGTCGTTCGTCAGGGTGTCGTCGTCTTCGTCGTTGTCATTGAAAACAAGTTGGAACTTGTAATGAATAGAGAAAGAATTTTTTACAGAGAAATAAGGGCAAAATATTTGGTCACTGGAAAATGTCTGCCTTTTATAAAAGTTTTTATTCATTTTTGTTGAAATCTCACTCATATCAAGCTGTAGCTTTTTATTACTAAAATTTTAATTTTACTTCTTTTTATATTTTTGAGATCCCAGGACTTTGTTATGTAATAAAAAAATTAAAGTTAAGCTTTTATTTTTGCTTATTTTCGTCTTTAATTCAACGCTTAAAATGTCAAGCACTTAATTTACAAAATATAATTTTACTGTACAACGAACAACTTGTGAAACTTTCATTAACTTCTTCTTTTATGTTATCGAATATCAAAATTATTTACATGTAGGTATTTATTGTTTATCAACATTCTTCAATTCTTCTAAGCTTGATTAATTTTAAATTCCATTCACTTCAGTTTCAACTAAACTAGAGACTTTGCTTCACAAAGAAAACAAAATATTTTTCTAAATATTTTCATGAAAATCTGTGCCGTGAGTTATCATGATTTAGAATCTTAGAATTTTCTTTTTTGCTATTTTGAACGTGAGGGATATTAGAAAAGCATTTCATTAAACTGCTGGCCACACTCTGTAAATATTAAACGAAAGAAACGAACATTAAATCGTTTGAATTTTATAAACTAAAGAAAAATTTTACTTGGACATTGACTTTGAGGGAAACATTGAGTTGAAAATTAAAAGAAAAATAGAAAATAGAAAATGAGGTAAATACTTACGTTAATAATGATGGATTCGTTTCCGGCTGGTACCAATACTGTGGCATGTAACCACCCATTTGTGGGGCATGGGTTGGCTGTGGCGGGACGTGTGTTTGAGGAGCCATTTGAGGTGGTTTATGATCGATTTGTGGAATTCCACCAGGTGTTGGTCCCATTCCATTATTAGGCGGACCATTCCAATGAGATGGTGGCGGTTTTTGCTCCCATGGTGCGGCTGTTTGTGATGATGGAGGACTTAAACCTTTAAAAATAAAGAATAAAGAAACGTTTTATAAATGAAAAGTTTTCTACTAGTGAAAGTCAGCTGCTTCGTTCCGTGCTAAATATTTCTTCGTTTAATTAGAACCGTATCGATTTCAGAATTCTATGCTCCATTTTTCCTATCTACTGACGCTTTTCTCTAACAAAACAGCAATTACTTTTAAAAAGCCTTCTTTTTAATTGCTATGTGCCAAAAACTTTGACTTGTTCACGGACGAAAAAAAAAGTTTGGAAATGAGAAAACATTTTTGTTGAAATGTTATCATGCAATTTAGTAAAATTTGTTTAAACGTTAAACAAATAACCATAAAATGCATTTTGATTTGTTTCTTTTTTGACTTTAAAGTACGAAAGATAAAAATTAAAAAATTAAAATCGTTTTGCAATTGCTTCATAGATGGCAGGCAATGCTCGATTGTGTTCGATGATGCATGTTACCAATACTGTTATTAGTAATCGAAGTATCGAAGCGAGTTTTACAACATTGAATGTGTTGGTGTTAAGATAAAGTAGACAATTAATTTACATACCTGGCGAAAGCTCCGAAACAGGCGTGCTTGACGGTGTTGGACTATGTCCAGGAGGTAGGAAATGTGAAGGTGATCCGCTGCTTGAGCCACCTCCAGTAGCTGAAAGATTATAAAAAAGTAAAATAATTAATAATGATTAACACTATTAAGTAATGAGATCGGCTTTCGATTTCTTACCTCCATGAAGATTTTGATGTGAAGGACTATGGCCACCTTGATTTGGTCCGCCGAGTGGCATTCCACCGACACCAGGAGCTTGTGCTGCTTTCATCATCTTCTTGTACTTAGACCGTCGGTTTTGAAACCAAATTTTCACCTAAGCAATCAGATAATGAGAAGAATTTTTAATTTTAATTAGTTCATCATTGATTTATTTCTAATAAAATATTATTGAAGTCAACATTATCAAGCCCCCAGCAAACATGCAAATTACGTTAGATCAGCAGAAATTGTTACAAGGCCTTCGGAAAAGATTTTAAAACACTTATATATGTAAATTAATAATAACAAAACAGCTGAGTATGACGCTCATTGACTCCATCTCGAAATACATAACAATTTTTATTAAAATTATCTAAAATCTCTCATAAATAGTTTATTCTGTAAAGCTTGTCAAGCATCTTGACCGTCATAATGTTTTCATAAACACTGTCGCTTGTCTTTTGTTTTCGTCGTCTGTAAAGCAGCCTTCATGAAAATAACAATTATTAAGCTGAAAGCAACAACAGTTAACTTGCGTTGAACATAATAAATTATTCATTACTTATTAAAAGTAAAATTTTTAAATAAAAAAAATCTCGCAAGATAGAATGAGACAAAACATAATGAAATAGCAAGTTCATAAGAATTGCACAAAAGTGCATACAATTTTTCATTCAACATCAAGAGAACGGAACAAACGAGAGAGTAACGAGAGGAAAACTTTTTTGTAGCACAGCTTACAGTAAAATGTTGGATGCAACATTCATCCGTCAATTCTGATGTTTTTTGTTTTTTCTTGTTATTCACTGTGTAACAAAAAGAATGAGATTTTGTTTTTGATAAAAATTGTGAGAAAAAAGCTTTCCAATGATGTCATAAAATGAATTGTAAGCCTTGCAGCAGAATGTGGTAGAAGTGAAAATATGTCTTCAATTAATTGATTAGATATAAAATATTCTCTGTACAGCATCTTATAATTATTTTATAAGTCATTGCTATCGGTGATACCGTCAATTAATACATTAGCAAACATCTTTAAACAAATCATTTATATTTCCCACTAAGATTATTTGATATTTAAAAATTAATTATTTCTATAAACTTTTTCTCAGTGCTAAGATGCGCTTAAGAATGTTTATTACAGATCATAAAAGTGCGTAAATTAAAAGTTAATTCATCATCTTTGAAGAGAATTTAAAATGTTTACACTCTCTTTATCATTCATCATCATCAACTGGTTGTGGAAGTTGTTAAAGAAGCTTAAAGTAAGTACGACTTGTTTCTTATACTGAACAAAGAGTGAGTGAATCAAGGTATGATCAATGCAATATATTTTACGTTATCATTGATAAAAAATCTATTAAAGAATAATAATTATAATAACGACCAAAGAATAAAATTAAAAAAACAGTAAACAGAGTTGAAGCTTAGTAAAAAGTTGTCTAGGCTTATCAGAATCTCCAGCTACCGACATTATTCATCAACATTTCTCAACATTCAGCAAGTGAATTTCCCTTTTCAGAATTATGACCTTTAACATAATAAAATTTCTCTTGAACTTTAAACTTCCGATCCCTTTGCAAACCATATAAATATTTAAAATGCTTCACGTCATCTGGTTAAATGTATGCCAATCAATTCAACTTGCAACAACCCCATTCACCAATTAAATTCCTTTAATGAAATTAGTTGAAATTGATAGAGAACCGAAAATTTATTAAATTAATTTAGAATTCTTTTTTGTCTATATTTGAAGGCATTTTGTCAAAAATAATTTTTAAGAGTCTCTCATTCTAAGAATTCGTTTCTCAATCAATCGACTTCTATTCATATAAAATTCAACATGTTTCGAATTCCACAAAGACAGTGGAAAAGCTTCGAAAAGATGAAAAAAAAAGAGTGAAGTTGTATATTTAATTAAATGAAATGAAAAATGTAAAAATAATATTTTTCGCATGACAAGTCGTGTGGAACCGACGAAACAGAACAGCACAGAAAACAATAGAAGAGAATTATTGGAACAGGCGGACGAGGCAATTTCCACTGAAAACGTCTGGGTCTCTACTCCGCCTCTGAGGGGAATTCTTGAATAGTTTGAAAATATTCTCTTTTTTTATAATGCAACTCTGCGTTTGTCGGAGAAAAATAAAAAAAAAAACTTGAAAACTTCAATAGTTTCATTTTCTCATCGCCACTGCATTGTACACAAGTCGAGTGTTTTTCAATCTTTTCTTTATATTTTTATAATAATAAATTTTAAGATTTCTATCGAAAAAGTATTTACAGTAAAATGATTTATAAACAATCAATTGAATTAGAGGCAATGACGTCATCGAGATTTGTTTAATGTTGTTGATGTTGAGTCATCGTGAGTTGTCATGTTCATGAGAATTTTTAATGATGAATTTTCACGACTTTTTTTACTTCAACTTGAGCTTTGATTGATGTTTGAAGAGCGTCAATCATGCTTTGTGGACTAGACTATTGCGATTCTTCTTGATAATGGAAATCATTTAAGTATTTTTTTGAAATAATTAATAAAAAAATTATTTTTATTTCAAATTGTATCGGACCGGGTTTTGCATCATCAAAAATCCAAACATATTCGATAACAAAGACCAACAAGAATGTTTTCCTCGATTTTTGTCGGTAATATCCAGAAGCTAAATAAATATTGCGATCATTTTTCGGGGTTTCAATGATACAGACCAAAAGACATTCCTTTGCACCTAAGGATAAAAAAAAGCACAAACGCAAACCAAGAATTAAAAAGCGAACGAAATGCCTATCAATTTATTGCCCTTTTATTTGTCTTCGGCGAATGAACGAAAATGCCCCCGAAAAAATTTATAATATTTCGATTGAATGGAATACTTTTTACTTGCTATCTGATTGTGCAACTGTTGTGAAAGTCTTCTGTATAAATTGAGGTGCCCGCAGATCTTCTTTCCTAGCTCAATTTTCATCCTCAAACCTTCAGTTGAAGTTATACTTAAAAGTATTTTAAAATGATTAAAACGAGCTTGACGATCGACCTTCAAAACATATGAGCCAACATATAAATATTTATTGCAATTCTTATCGATCATACAACTCGCAGTATTTATTGACTCAACAACGAGCAAAAATCAAAAGTAAAACAAGGAAAAGAAGAAGGAATAAAAAACAAAAAACATGTCATTAAAAATTAAAATTCAGCGTTTTAATGTGAAATGTGAGATGCTTTTTTGATTAGACTTCGTCTTTTTTATCTCTCTTTTATCGGTCATATAAGAAGCTCTGCTTTTTACTTTCTTCTCGATACTCTAAGCATCTTTGCAACTGCCATCGAAGGAAGAAAGAAAAAAAAAGTTTAATCAGATGCGGAGCAGAGAAAAGGGAAGCAAAACCTGTGAGATTTAATTTATGTGATAACATTATTTGTAACAGCAATGAGAACAAATTATGCGTTTAAAATGTATTGCTTATTTAAACATTCTGCATTCTGATGCATGCAATATCAACTACAAATACAGTGAGAACTTTTTATTGAAGTGAATAACTTTGTGAAGTCGTCATATCTGAATTTGAGCTGTTTATAATTCTTTATGGCATAAATTGCTTGTATCCAGAAGCTCAAATATTCCCTCCCTTTAAATATTTTTCCATTCACAAAAGCGATAGGCTAGCATTCCATTTTTTACCATTTGCGTAGCGAACTATGAGATGACTCGACAGAAAAATACAAAACAGAAATCTGCCAGCACTCAATAGAAGACAATCGAAGATAAAGCATAATTGCTGTGACTGGCAAATAGGGAAAGAAAGAATGAAACGAGGAAAAGAGCGAGAGAGAGTGAAAACAGAATGAAAAATATAAAACAGAAGCTGCAGCAACAGCAGCAGCAACAACAGCTTGGTTGGGAAAAGGCATTTTAACAAATCATGTTCACAAGACTAAGCATTTTTGCTCTTTTATCAATTGTTTCAACGTCTTCATCGTCGTGCGATTATTTTGTTATTGTTTAAATGAATGTTGCTATGTTATGTTCAGTAAGTGCAGGGTCACCAATAAAGTATAAGCGATCACTTTGAATAAGTGTACAAAGTTACTCGTTGATTTGCTGCTTGTCTGTCTCATTCAAAGTCTGTCGGAAATTGTCAATACAACACTATTGAATCTCAGCCCTCAAAGTGTCTTACATCTCAATTAAGATAATAAAAAAAACTTCGACACATTCAGTTAATACATCTAAACATGCAAGTCGCGTGAGAAAACAAAACTAGAAACGAGCATGCAATTGTTGCACAAGCTTAACATTAACACAGAAGTTTTATTGCTTTTGAATCAAGAGTTGATTTTATTGATAATTTGAAAAGGCAATAATGACAAATCTTGTACACAATTTCCTTTTAATTTCAGCCGCACTTGAAGTTCGTAAAATTACAACAAAAAAAAACGAAACAAGTTCAATTTTTCTTTTTTCGTTTGCATTTTTTCTTGTACATTTTTTTCTCGTTTATGTGGTGGAAGTCAAGCTGGAGCGATAACAGCAAAAGCATATTTTATCGTATTGTAAATTCTCAAAGCTCTTACCGCGCTCAGAGCACCCGTCTGACAACAATATTATGATATAAACTTTTCTGTCTTCGATATCTGGTTTTTGTTGCATTGATAAAAAAAGAACATTTTCGTGCTCTTTTCTGGCGAGCCGAACTATGTCCTATTGGAATTTCCACTGTTTTCGATTTTCGCTGCTTTTAACCATTTTCATTCGCGCTGAGAATTTCTTCAATTCCGCTTTGTACGTTGAGTATGGTTGAAAGGCCATTGATTCATCAGTGTCAGTTGTTGCTTTTTTCTCCTTTGATTTTTCTTTTTGTTTGTCATTTTGTTGGATCAAAATAATGAGATAAAGAAGAAAAACGCGAATTGGATTTGTGAAAAGTTACGTAGCACTTTTTCTTTCTCTCAACCTTCACTCGAGGCCGAAACTCATCATTCGAGTGATTTACTATCAAAACTCGCTTCACCACCAAACACTTGCCTGGTGTGTGCGAAAAAAAGACTTTTTAATTCATAATGCGATAAAAGAGAAAAATATTCATCAACAAAAGCTTGGCAGAAGATTTTCGTTTTCTGTCTGTTTGAAACGTGATGAACATGAAGAATTAATGCGAGAGAAAATTTGTAATAAAAAGTTCAACTCTATTAAAAACGCATTCATCATGTAAGTGCATTAATGTGTTTCCTTCTGTTGATTTAGTTTTGAGCTGTGATTTGTGACGAAGCTTTGCTTGATGTTGGAGAATACCATTAAAGATCGTTACGTAGATATGTTGTAGTTGAACAATTTCAATAGCTATGACTTTTAATTTTTATCAAAAACATAAAAAAAGAAAAAGTCATCAAAATAAAATAAAAAATATTCCCATAAATAGCAATTAGCTTTTCCTTTTCGCTCAACGAAATCATTTTTTATGACAGTGATGAAGTTCCCGAAAAGAAAAAAATATAAATGTACTAAACTTCAGTCAGAAAATTTATGACTTTTCTCATAGTAATATTTTTATGGCGATAAATGCAATACGGCAAGAAAGAGTTGAGTTGTAAATTAAGATATGACCGCAGCCACGACATCAGATATTTATCATTTCTTGGGATCTCTCCCGCGATTGAAAACAAACAGCAGAATTTGTCAACTTTTCAACCGTTTAATACAATTGAAAATTTATATATTTTTGTTGCTGCTACTTGTTGGTTCATAAATAAAGAATAAAAAAAAGGTTTTTTGAGGGTTTCGCACTTTGATCGCTTGGAAAACCAACAAAAGCATAACATCGTAACATGAACAATAGTTTTAAAGAGTCCGAAAAGCGACGACTACGACAAAGACGACAAAAAAAACATCAAACAATTGAGTGATTTTTCATTGTGCGAGTAAACGCAGAGAAGCAAAAACATTTTTTTGTCTTCTTTTTCTTAAAGTATTTTGACGCGATTTCGACGTTTCCAGTAAAATAACAAAAAATGTTTGCTTTGAAGGTTCGATTGAAAAGAAATAAAAAAGATCATTCGGCGAACATATATGAGAAGTATTTTAAAGGACGTTTTTTAGGTTTCAACTCCCAGTTATGTAGTGATCAGCTTCTGTTGTCTCAAGCATGTGAAAAAATTTAACTTAACGTTCGTTCATTTCTTCTGAAGCATTAAACTGTGACAGTTCGTGTTTGTTTGGTTTTTTATCATAAAAAATGACATTGCGTTAGCAGGATGGAATATAGAATTTGATATTAACGTGTTTTTTTTATATATTTATGATTGCTCCCCTTCAATGCAAGTTTCAAAACCCGCAGCACAGATTCACATAATAGTTCAACCTTCATATTTCATTCTGAACCTGATAACTAAAGCGTAAACAAAATATGACAAATTATAGTTCCGCAATGTTATTATGCTTTTTTAGACAACTTTTTCGGCTGTGATTTTTATCATGTAATTAGAATCTTTTGTGAAGTGTATTCAAATCATTCGCTTCAAAAAATTTTATCCACAATTGAGTGATTTTTGTTTGTTTTTATTAAAAGTTTACCTCGCAAGGATGAGCCGGCACAATCTTTTTTATGAACTTTCGACAAAAGTGTTTAAAGTTGTTAAAAAAAAGTTGAAATATTGCTTAGGAAGCATAAAATAAATTGGTAAACTGTTTGATTTGCAACAAAGGTTGTGTTAAGCTTCTATTAAAAAATTAATTAATGTTTCTAATTTAAGTTGAGCGATTCTAGAAGTCAATATGTTAAGATGAAGGAACACAGATGAAGAGAAGAACTCATTTTAGACATTATGGGTGTCGATGCGTTCATAAAAGCTAGTTTTATTCCAAATGAATATTTCAATCTCCTTTATTCAAACACTCGTAGTTTTGCCTCTAACAAAGCCATAAAAAATGATGAATAATAAATTTTAATAAACTTCAACGTGCGGCAAAAATCTTTAGCTGAACAGTTTTCTCTCTTTCATGACCTGGCGCCGAAAAAAAAAACCAAAAAGTAAAATGAATAAGAATCAAAATTTAGAACATTTCAAGAAACGCGCTTTCCTTCCTTGCTTCAGCATCAGCTTCAATGTGAGAAGAGAGAAGATTCTGATCAATAAGTATAAACACATCAACATACGCAGCCCAGGGAACCCAAATAAAGTGGGCAGGAAAAGTTCTCTTTTTCATCTTCAATTTTTATTCCTTTTAAATACACTTTTGAATCGTTAATGATTAAGAAAAGAAAGAACTCTCAGGTAAGCAAAGAAGGAAGAAGTAAAGAAATCTTACAAGCATTGAAATATCTCTCTCGAATTGCGTTTAATTCTTTTACTTTACAATTTATTATGCGATCAAAACGACGACTCTGAAATTCTGAATTAAGGAAATTGTATGAAAAAATAAACTTTTATGGTATTTAATTGAATTGTCAGTGTTGGAGACAAGAACATACGAAAGTAACAGAAGAAAATCTAAAATAAAACATTTCATCAGCATAGTTTCTTATTCACTTTAATAGACGTAGAAATATCTTCTTAAGTATTAAACTTGCTTTTATAAAAGAAAAATATTTTATATTTTATTTAAAACGATGGGAAATTTTGCATATTCTTTAACAATTGTACAAATGTACAAATGTAGATGAATAAATAAATGAAATGTTATTGAACGATTGTAGATTTCGAATTCTTTAAATCGTGTTTTGAAAGCTTTCATGTCAAGGAAAGGGTTGACGTCGGGAAATGCTTTAAATAATTTATAGAATGAAAAAGAAAATATGTTTGATTTACAAGTCGTTAAATTATTGTCTTCAATGCTACTTAATGTTCAGCAACCCGTAACATAGTGGATCTTCTCATGACCCTACTTAAGTTTTAAAGAATTCAAAGTGACCAGAAGTTTGAGAATTATTTCTGGTAAAACGACATCAAACAAATGAATTATTTCCAACCCTTTAAATAAATGAAATTTTCTTTTTGTCACGTCACGGGACATTTTATTAAAAAGTTCCATTTAAAGCTTCAGATCATCGAAGACTTCTTTTTACAAATTATCGCACTGATTTCCTGAATCCCCTCAATAAATAATTTGCGCTCAACACAAGTGAATAACAATGCAATTCCTATCAGCTATCATCAACCAGTTAATGTTGTTTTATTCCCTTTGCGCAACATAAAGGAAGTAAATAAAAAACAATTATTGTGCCGAAAAAAAATACCGAACATTGTGCCACATGAGGTGATAATAATATTTTAAATGATCTCCTTATAAACCTTAAAAACCGCTATTATTTTTAATAAATATTATTATCATGGAGCCGTGGATTTAACTGCTGTTGCCTCGTTCCGACATCACAAGTCTGTTGTTTTTTGACTGCATCTTATTGTTTATCGCGATAGAGGCTTTTTGCCCCGAAAAAAAAAGCAAAGCGAGGCTCAATGCAAAAATTCAGGGGCGTATTTTGCATGTTTCGGCTTTTGAGATTTGTTCTTTGGATAAGAAGATTTGTGTATGAAAGGTTTTAATGTTCAACAGTTCAACAGATTTGCCAATACATTGTGAAGTGCTTGATTCATTTTAGACAACTATTTTGTTACTTTCTTTATCAATCAACGTATTAAGAATGAGTGCGGCACTGACTTAACTTCAAAGAATTCCCTCTGCACTTCGAGAAGACTTCATAAAACGTTCCTCGTTTCACATGTAAACTGTCTAAAAAAACTCAGATGCTTTGCTTAGCAAACTTCACTGGCAATTCTTGTTAAATTTTTTCTCTCCTTATCTTCCTCTCGTCAATAAAAACTTTCAAGAAACTCCAAACGAAAAGGTTTTCGTTGAAAATGTTGCAGAAAAAAAACGACACAAGGGCCCAAGGGCGTGTATCGGGGATTGAAGATTCAAGTTTCGACGGTTTGAAATGAAAAGATTTCTTTCTTAAAGGATTCCTTAGATGCCTGTACAGCAAAAACGCAGCTTGCATGAGAAAGAAGTCAATCAAAATTGAATCAAATAAATATTCAAACGTTCTCTTACGTATACACAACAACAATCAAATGGCCGAGTATCAATCAATTTAATTATTTAAAATTTCAAAGTGGAATTTTATGTTACGAATGCTTTTTACTTCTGTTCATAGATTGTTTGCGTGCAGCTTTGACTGTCAATTAGATTCAAAGCATTGACTAAATGTATCCTGATGTTCCTATTTATGGGTGAATGAAAATGTTGCTTTTTAACCGGCAAGTGAAAAGTCAGACAATATCAAAGTGAATGATGCTATGCAAAGCAATAATGAATTTTTTATTTTCTCTATGTCATATTTTTTTAACAATTCACTAGATTGAATTTGGAATTGAAATTTAAGAGTTTTTTCCCTTCACATGCAGCTTTAATTGAAAGTCTAATTACTGAACATGAAATCTTAGACAAAAAAAGTTTGCATGACTTTATTGAAGAGAAGAAGTGACACGGTTAAATAACAAAATGCACGAAAGTCATTTCATTTGCTTAATGGATGGTCTCCAATGGAAACTAAACATGGACGAGACGTCTCTTCATGTTCAAGTCAAAACTTTTAAAACAACACAACAACTACAAGTCTAAATGCATTTTCTCTCGGTTGAAACAGACGATTAATAAATTTATTATAAGATATAATAAAGCATGTTCCTTTAATACTTCTGGGGACGGGGTTCCCAACCCAAAAATATTCATGAGACTACATAAGAAAACATCAGAAAAGCAAAATTTTATTTTGGTAAAACTTGAGACTAGACGCAAAGATCGTTAACTTACTTTCGCAACAAAAAACTGCTCGGATAAAAAGAAATAATAAAAAAGTTTTATTTAAAGAAACTCGCAATCTTTATCGCTGATTTTATCGTCAGAATTTAAAACATAAACAGCAAGTGAAAAATTCTTTTTTCCGGAAACTCTACGATGTGATCATTGATAGAATTTTATGTGTAATCTACAGTGCATTGAAAATTATTTATTCATAAACATACACAATGCAATTGAATGACCTTCATAATTCTTTATTATTTCAACTAAACGCGTGAAGTTTTTTTTAATAACTGAGCTTAAGATTGAATGATGTTTGAATTATTAAAAAAGCAATAAGATTATTTTTATATTTTTCTAAAGCTATAATCGAAGGTTAGTTGTGATTTGAAGAGAAGAATTTGCAATTCTAGTTGATCTAAGAATTATCGTTGAAGTTGATCTTTTGTAAGACATCAAACATCATTCAATTCTATACAACCATCTAAGTGTTGATGGCGTTAGTGAAGTTTGTGTGTTAATTTTTGTTTCCTCTCTTCTTTACGCAACACAGAACTCAACAGTGTTGAGAGAACATTCAATTAAAATTGTAAATAATATTAATGGAATTAATAAAAATGCCAAAAGAAAGGCAAAAACATGGTTTAATGTCAAAACATCACAAGACGAAAAAGAAAAAGGCTATCGAAGAGGATTGCTGGTAATTAATTGATGCTTTACGAATGTTTTCTCATTAGTTGAGTCTCTCGAGACGTCGCCAAATGTTCATGAATGAATAACGTTTTACGATGCTTACGAATGGGAGAGATTTCACGGTCCGACAACTTTTATATTGTGCCTTTGCACTGCATCTGAAGAGGGAGGACGTCTTTTAGCAGTCATAAACTATTTGTTTCGTCATAAAAATGTTTGCGGAGTGTTTCTAAAAAATTCAACGAACAGTTGCGTGTGGGTTTTGGTCAGAGATACAGAGCGGAGATGAAAGCGCCACAAATTATAAATTTAGTTGGAATTTTATCACAATCGTTGCTTGTTGCTCGAGAGAAATAAGAAAATTTCTTTAAAAGAATTCCATAAATTTATGAAGAGCTTCAAGTCAATTTTTGTGTATGATCAAGTAGCCGATTCTTCGTAACATTGCAAGCAAGATTCGATGATGAAATGTCTGTAAGATGTTCAAAAGAATTCTTTTGACTTTTACTGCTGAAAGTTCGAACAAAAGATTCCGTCAACCTGTCATTAATTAAAAGAACTTTTATGAATAATGGTCTCGTCTGATGGGGAGAAACTCAGAAACTCTTTTTTTCTTTTTCATGAATCACCTTAAGTCAGATCGATTGTATATCGATTCTCAACCTCATTTTACAGCCTCTGACCAGTGTGAAAATTCAAAAGACTACTTGAGATGTACATAAACCGAACAAAATCTGTTCTTCATGCTGGTTTTATTTTTGAGTAATATTTTTATCGTCTTTCGCCCTTCCTCTCTGCACATAGTTGAAGTGCTGTAATAATTATATTATACCCCACAGTAGCTGTTCAATAAACCAATTTTTCACGCTCTTGGAGAGTATTGAAGGTGCACGAATTGATTCACTTTTCAAAAGAAAGAAAAATTAAATCTTTGTTCGGAGATAAGATGAAATCATTTTCAATCTATTCTGGTTAAAGAAAAGGAAGTTAAGCGCAATAGTATTGTGAATGAAAGCAGTGATTGAAAGGCGTTTGATTTTATGAGAAAGAACTTTGCGGGGAGCTATTGCACCTGCGAAGATCATGAAAGAAAAATGACGTCACAAAAGTGTTGTTGAAATTTATTTCACGGATTATCTACTTGAATTAAGAGAAGAACTTTGAATCATGAAATTATAAACGCGTCGATCATTAATTATAACCGTTTTTTATGCTTGTTACTCTTTGATTTCTTCACTGCATCATCGATATTAATTTTGAACTTCTGGTTTTTTTTAATCTATGACATTTATTAATGATTTTAAAAAAAATTCCTGCATGAAAATCAATCATTTTCGGATGCTTCCTGCGAAAATTTGATTTCCGAAACATAAGAAAAAAGAGAAACAAAGCAAAGCCATGAGAATGGACTTCACACTGTTTCCAATAATGAAGTATTATCTAGTAGCTTTGTAACTCCTATTGGTTGAGATCAGATAATTTTAAATTATCTTTGGCCAAGCGTTGTTTTAAATTGAAATCGGATTTTCACATTAAAGCTCTCTATGCATGTACATCAGAAACGTCCAAGATGGATTTAATCATGAAATAAGAAACTATTGAAAAATTCCTTTCTTTTTTGAACTCGTTGCACAAACGTGTGAATTTATCTTATTACAAATCGATACTGCTTACGAAAACAGGTAGGATTGCACGTGTTTACTGAAATCTTTCCTCAAATGTCTCAATCTTCTTTCAATTTTCCTTTTCATGTTTTAAATTGAAGAAAGAATGCCCAAAATAGTCGTCACCTCAATTGTCCGAACTCGGCTACTGTATTTAAATAAAAGTTTGTTCGTTTTGTAGAATAAACATCAAACATGATTCATCACAGACTGACTCCACTTGACTCCCATGGGAACAAACAAAACGATTGCAATTTTAATCAATGCAAAAATTTATTTTCTTGCCGTTTTTGATGACATTCCAAAGACTTTTGTTCTTCTTCTTTTTATTGTTTTAAAGTAGGAAATATTTTTAGTAAAAATTAATTATTTGAATAAGTGAAAAAGGAAAATAAAAATCAATAATTTCGTTTTAACCCTGCCGTGTTTCACCTCAAATAATATGTCTAATTAGTCTGTAACCTAATAACAAACACAGTCAAACACAATTTTGTGCTTGCCATAAAGCGCATGTTTTGCAAAGCGCCTTTCCAACGAATGCCGGCCCGTAAAAATTTTTCTTTCTGCTTTTATTGCGCAGATATTTCTGAGAAATTTTCAAAGCGAATTAAAAATACTTTTGTATCAAAGCATGCTTTAGTTCGTTTGAAAATGAAGCATTAATAAATTTTATTGCACTAATAAACACAAATATTGAAGTTAAAATGTTTAAAAGAAAGACTATGATTTTTTTTATGTTAATTCAAAGCAAACCAAACCACCCTCGAAGGTATCTTCTATAACTAACTACTGCGGCGTTATCTGACAATCGGCTGTCTGCTTTTATTGTGTTAAATATAATAATCCCCATTAATTAGGTTCGCCTTTAACTTAGAGCATAGCCGTAAGTTGATCGAACATTTGCGAAATATTCTTGGCTAATTAAAACATATTCGTTGAAGGGTTGAAAAGATGTTCAATTAACTAAAGGACGCATAAAAAAAGTTGAATAACAGGTGCTTGATGAAATTTTCTCTCTCTTTTACGTTTCACTTTTCATCATTATTTATTCTTCTTATTCTTACATGAGAAAATAACTTGATTCGGATATATTGTTAAATAAGATGAAACATATTCGCTCCCTCATGTTAACAATTTTATTTTACTTTTTTTTTGCGATAAAGATTGAGGTCAAGTTGCAATAACATCGGAGCCAGACGAAAAACTTTTTACTCCGATTTAAATATAATTGGATACATGAGATATTCATGAAAGGGAAATTGTTGATCCTTAATAAGTTTTCCTCTATTTATGATTTGATATCTACGCGTAATGGGATAGTTTATGTTCATATTATCATTTTGAAGTTGTTAATTTATTTGTCAATCTGCCAGACTGATTTAATATTCAACGTTCTATTAATCATTTTGTTGTTTCAATTCAAAGTTTTAATTACAAATTATGTTAATTAATTTAAACATTAACATAGCTAACATAGCAAGCTAGTGTCAAATTATCATGTTAATTAATTGAAATATTTTGTCGTATTATGTCTCAAATTTGTGCGTAACGTTAAATTTCATTTAATGACATCGTTTATAGTGTATGGGATTTTAAAACATTCCACTTAAGTACGAAAAAAAAGGTAAATCAGCAGTGAGCTGTACACTGAGAAAGATTTATGTTATTTTAATTGAAGTTTTTCTCTTCAACAATTAGTCTTTATGAGCTTTTATATCGATGAGAATTTTATGAAATTATCCAACATTTCGTTTCGAATTGATTTGAGTGGAGCTCATCTCATCTGTGAGTTTAGTGCTGTTGGCCACCTGTTAGGCTTTCTTTCCTATATTCGCAAGAAGGAAAATTTAAATAATAATTTAAAGACCCATTAGCGATTGGCTTTGGTCAGACGAGATTCCGAAGCGATGGGAGAAACTGGCGAGCCACAGAAAAACTAGTTTTCACATTTTAAATTATTATTTACAGCTTGCAACCGTTGTATTGATTATTATGCAAAAGAAAATTTATCGAGCACGTTACACTTTTAGCAACAAACTTAAATATCTGTTTATTTCTAATACAATGAAGAAAAGTCAGAGGAAATTGATTATACAAACATAAACAACTGAGGCAATCAAGAACATTTGCTGATCATTTTTTGCTATGCATGCTTCACATGCATTTCTTCACACTTTTACAAGTAATTTTTCAAATGAAGTAATTAAAGACGTTAATCGATTGGAAAATTAAAGTGAGAGCGACAGAATTTCTTCTTGGAATGTTTACATCTATGGTTAAAGTACTGCTACTGCTGCTACTGTCGATTGAGATTTGCTATCGCAGCAATCGAATACTTAATGTTTATAATTAATGTGGCGTCACATTAAAGCAAATATTTATTCTACTTTGCATGAGTTTTATATGTTGTTGATAAAGTTGAATTGTGTAGGAAAGAAATACTTCTCTTTGCACCCCAGCTGACTGGAAACAAATAAACAATCGTGCATAAACAACGAAGTACATGATGACGATTAATAAATTATTAATTTATAGCGGACAAAATATAATTTCCACCCTTTTCCTCTCCCTCAAGAATAAGACCGCGGCTCGATATTATTTATTGCTTTTTCTTGTTTGCTGGTTTCTTTGCTCTTTGCCGTTTGTTTTATTGATTTCTGAATGAGTGAGAGGGACAAAGGAAAAGAGACCGAGGAAGCAAAATAAAGCATTAACATACACAAGGCTTTCATTTCTTGTGTTAATTAATTTTATGCTTTACAATGTTTCTTTTTTTCACTTCATTTTATGTTAAAACGAAACATAAAATAAAAGCAAAAATATTCGCAACAACTTTTCATCTAATTTATTTGATAATAAAAGAGTAAATAGTGCGCTTCATCACATATGTCATGTTTCCAAATCGTAATACGACAATCGCCAAAAGATATTCGACATAATAAAAATCGGAAACCTGTGTATGTGTGCGTGTGTGGGTGGGATATATTTAAAAGCAAATTTGATAGATTACTTGTTTATTTTCTCGCCTATCAAATTATCGAAACATATTTTCACAATTTTCTTTTTACTTGAAGTGGATGACTCGTACACACAATTGAATAAAGTTCATTATGATCAAAAGTAAAGCGAAAGTATTTCTTCTTTCCATTTAATATGCAAATTACAACAATTAATGTTATTGAATTTCTATTTTTATTATTATGAGTGCTTGCCTGCCTTTTTTTGTGTAAGCGCCGATCAATTTTAATCAAAATGGCACAAAATTCTCCCCACACAAGTTGATGGTATCCATGTGTGTAAATATCAAGCTATTATGTATGTCTTCTTACTAAATGTATGCAAATTGCTTAATGCTTTTATGTCAGTCGAAAATGAAGAATAAAAATTACATGCGTGATTGTTTTGATACATTTTTTCTTGTAATCGGATATTTACCAGAGTTAAGGAAAAGAAATAAAGTTTTGATGAAGATTAAGTGAATAATTTTCATAGTACAAATTTGGTTTGTTACTACCTAAATAAATCAAACATATTCCGAAAGCCGAAAACCGGAGCTTTAGTGTCAGAAAATTTTATTTATTCTCAGCGATTGCCATCTTGAATAAAATCATTCGTCAAACAATCATAATTTATGGGATTTTTCCGGCTTATTTTTGGTTCATGTCAGTCATAATTTCCTTCAAATATTGCATCAAAAATGCATTAAAAGTTTTAGAAAGTTGTAGGAAATTTAAATTGAAACTTGAAAATCGCAAAAAGTTTTCTTCGAAGAGACAAAACTTGCTAATGATCAAAAAAATTTATTTGTTAAATCGTTTGAAATTTCTTTCCAAAATTATCATTTTGTTGAATGTGGAAAACAAAGTGAAAATTGTTGAAGAAATTTTCGTGTTGAAAATTATTTTTCCACAGGAAATTTGCGGTTTCTTTAATACTTCAAACTTTCTTATTGAAGAGTGATTTATTTTGAGTTCGTCTTGAGAAAAATGGATGTTAATTGAAATGAAGAGTCTTGCGGTATCGTCTGAGTAGCAGAGATTTGTCAGTACCAATGCCAACTAGTGAAATGAAACAATTCAAAGCAATATTTGAATTGAGTCAGAGAAAATAAATTGATTATAATAAGGATGCGTCCATTTGACAAAAGCAGAGAAAAAAACTACAACTAGAGAAGTTTCAAGCTGTGTATCAATCTAAATGAGATTCGAGTAGAATTATACGGGGAAGTGAAGTGACGAGAATCTTTCAAGAGCGTACAAGAAATTGAATGTGATTTAGATTTATGATTTTTTTTGTCTCTTATCTATACATATTGTCATTCATAAATTAGTATTTTGTGAGATTTATTAGCTTTGATTTATGCTTCTTCTTTCTTGTTGGCTTTCTTTCTTTTAATTTCCTCTCTTCAATCATCTCACATCACATCAATGCATCCATCACGAATATTCACATTTTTTTTATTTAAAAATTTCTCGCTGGTCAGTTGTGCATGCAACATTAACATAAAATTACAATGGAGTCACATGTACACATTAAATTGGGTGACAAAGAAGACAGAAGCTTATCTGCACATTGTTATTCGTCCATTAGAAAGCATATTGCACAAGTTTAGTGGTTATTTCATATTTTTCCACAAGAGACATGAAGTAAACGAACTAGGGTTGATAAATATGACAGAACTCCAATAGTAGAACGAATTTTCCGTGTTTTTGCTTGGTCGGCTTGTGTAAAGGGCGAACCGGGGGCAAGTAAATAAATAATAAATAAAAAACTAGGGGAAAAACTCATAGCACGCAAGCCAATTTCACCCGTTTCAATATTTAACAATGAGATTATGTTCGGTTTTATGTACATTTGCTTTTTCTTTGTTTGCGGATGGGCATTTTGATTTGTTGGCTTATTTATCGATTTAAATGCTTTCTTTTGTTTTATCACGTCACATACCTGTGTTTGTGTTAATCCCAAACTAGCTGCCAATTCAGCTCGCTCTGGCAAAGCCAAATATTGCGTTCGTTGAAATCGTCGATTAAGTTGTTGCAATTGAAGTGAACTGTAGATTGTTCGAGGCTTTCTCATCTTTTTGCCTTTACCATTCACTCGAAGTCCAGTATCTTCTATTTTATCTGAAAGGATAGAAAGATAAAATAAAAGAGAGTTAGAATCGTTAATTAACGTTGCTTGTTCAAGAAGTTATTTACAAAGTAAGTTAAAGCTTTGCTTTCTAAATACATATGTACATAATAAAATAAACTTTAATAAAGAGAATGTGTATTAACTTGTACGTCTCAACTAATAGATGTGCTTTTATATTTCTGATCTTGTTTGCTTCCATTGCGCAATTCAATTCTCTCGTAAATTTTTCTTAAAATATTTTGATTAACAATTTAATGCAATTCTTCTTTGCACTTGTTAATTAGACAGATAAGCAACAATGACATATTCAAATTAAAACAGTAGTTAAACCGACACTATCTCGTGAAATATTTTCATTTATTTGAATCATTATGCTGGTAGGGTGATTGAAGTATACACACACTCAACATTGTTGAAATTCAGTCGCTTAAGTGAACAAACATATCTAAATTACAATCTTTCAGATCGATTCCTTTGAAATTATTAGAATATTGAAAATAGATTTCCAGTCTTCCGGTTTAATTATTCATCAGGTTTGGTCAAAAGTCAACGATAATGTTTGATTGATGTCAAGATAAAATGAAAAGTTTTTATGTGGCGAAAGTTCAATCAATTTGTATTAGATATCTTTTTAATTTTGTCAATGGATTGTTTTTATTAGACAAATTGATAGGATGATTGTCTTTGTTCAATGTTAAAGTGTTAAAAGAATATTTAATTTCAGAACTTTATCCTGATCTTTCCCAACCGTTAATGAACATAAATTGAATTGTTTCAAAGTTTGTTTAATAACGAAAGCTCAACACAGCTCCATTAATTTAATTAAAGGTGCTAACAAAAGAATTTTTCTTTGTTTTGAAAGAATTTCTCCATGAAAATATTTTTAAAGAATTTCCACAAAAAGTTTTCGTAAAGTTTAATGGAAATTTATTCAATTTTTTCAATTTTGACAACTTTCTTTTCCTGATAATTTTTTGCAACATTTTTTTGGATTAAAATTATTAATTCGAATAGAGAGACAGAAGTTTAATTTCGATAAAAAATATTTCGCTGGTGATTGGAGCATTTTTATGCAATTTAGAATTTTCATCTACGCTTGATAAATCTGACAATTATTTGCCGAAATATTTCTCTGTGGAATAAAAAATTTTGTGAAATAAAAAAATTAAATAAATTGTTCGGTAAATTGTGCAGATTTATTCAGCAAAAATGTTTGCTCATGTCGCATGAAAAAAGAGAATTAAATGAAATTGAATTCATCAAGTATTTCAATTCACAACATATCTTATAAAAAATGATAATAAATGAACAAGCAGCTATCAGTTGCGATGCTTCGATGTTTAATTTATGTCTTCATATGGTAAGGTCTTGTTACAACAATGTAACGCCATGAATTGTCTTATTAATATTGTTCTACATTAGTTGCAATTTCCTCTTTCAATATACAATGTAAGTTTAAGAATTGCAACTAATGTGATACTTTTACGAAATTTTTCGACATTACTTTGTTGTTACAATGCCTTTTGAAGATAAATATAATAAATAAAACATTGGAACGTTGTCAAAACAAAATCAAACCAGTACATGTCTGATAGTCGTTTATTTATGTTTTATTTCATTAATTCACAACCAGTCAATTTCCAATCAACTCAATAAATAAACTCTGCTAATTTGAGTTTCGTAAATATTTTTTTTCTTAAGTAATGAAAAATTGAACAGAATTTTCCTTCGTGATTTCATGTCTTTGTGTTTGTGTTTTATTACTACCCTGCGCTCGTCGCCTTTAACCATTCAATTAACCTAACATTGAACTTTATTCTATTGCCTTCGACTTCGATAGGATGTTGATGCAATTGAAAACTAATTATCAATTAAGTTTCACGATAGCCCCATATTTTTCATCGATGTAAAATCGATTGTGGCGAAAGAGAATAAATGACTCATTATGTCATCATTCCGAATCGCTTTTAATTTATAAAAATAATGTGTTGTATTTTGTTTGAGTCTCTTTAATGCTTACCATCTTTTGGCGGACTTGCACATGGTGGAGCGTAGCCTCCTAGATGATAGCTCGAATACGAATTTTGCATAGTTGGGAATGGATAGCCTAATGCGCTTCGGGGACTTGGAAAACCTGAGTCTTGCCCGCCCTGCGGTCCAAAATGTTGTCCATATCCACTTCGAATAGCACCGTAACTGTAACAAAAAAGAACATAAATTAATGCTGTTAAGATATATGAGAAAGGGAAGTGAAGATTTTTTTATCGAATGATACATTTTTGCGCAGCCTTTTGTTAATTCATCTCATTCAACAATAAAAATTCCAACCGGATTCTTTTGCTATCGATGAAATAGTTTGTGTATTTTTTACTTTGAAAGAAATTCCGTCGGCAGTGTTTATGAACCTCCATTAGGAAGCATGAAACTTGTTTTATGCTTTCAAGTGAAACAATTTAATGTTTCTTTTATTTTCAGATAATTTCAATATGTTATAAGAGATACATTTATAAAATCGATAAGATTGCTGAATATAAACTTAATTTTGTCATATCAATTGTTTGCACTGATCACAAAAGTTGAATTCATGCGCACCTCTAAATAAGCATTAATATTCTCCTCATATTCGTGA
The DNA here is from genome assembly GCA_900005825.1 of Clunio marinus. NCBI lineage: Eukaryota > Metazoa > Arthropoda > Insecta > Diptera > Chironomidae > Clunio > Clunio marinus. Next base: position 397,227 of record CVRI01000059.1, read on the forward strand.
ACGCCAACAAATATTTACCGTGCACGAGAAAATATTTTATCTCAAAGATTTATTATTTTTGATTTCACATTCCTTTTTGATAACATTTTTTCCCCGTCTCAACATTCTTATGTAACCGTGTTCATGTTCACAAAATATTTTAAATATATTTAATTGAATTGAGATGATCAAGAAACGTTTTTTTATCGTCTAATATCGAGCAGTTTTGTTAATGTTCACACACTTATTTGTTGTTAATTGTAATTACTAAAAAATGACTCTCAATTGTATTTTAATTAATTAATCTAATAAACATCACGTTGAATAACTTCTGGATTACATTTCACTTAAGCCCCGTTTAATTATCAGTCGCGTCTCGTCGATTACAATTTAATTATGTTCAGCACAGATGAAGATTTGTTGGAAGCGATTAAAATTTTCCCTTTCTATTTCGCGATAACTTATGATAAATAATTCTATCACGTTATTTTTTTTTCTTTTCCTCTTATTGAACATAAACATAAACATCGAGCATCTTTCGTAGCTCGAGAAAACTTTTAAGTCTTTATATTTCTCACCGATATAAACTTGAGAGTAATTAATTTTTTATTAATGAGCTATGAAATTGTATGCATGTAGCCATTTTCAAGATCAAGTTTTTCGCGCGTTAACTTTTCTGTTTATGCATGCAGTAGACGCGTTTTGTGCATTTTTAATGATGAATTTTTAATTTCGCTTCTGTATCTAAACATCGTCTGATAATGGAATTTCGTTTTGTGCATGTAGAAATTTGCATCATGGCCGGTGTCGAGTCTCGCAAGAATGCACAATCAAGACGAAGACACGACAAGACAAAATATGACAGTGAAAAATTAAATGATTTATTATTTTCCGATATTTACCCATGTTGCTGAAGTTCAACAAATGCTGATTTTCCTGGATTGCCCGTTGCACCATCCATTGTGTATTTTGGGGTGTGTGGAGCATCAGGTGCATCCATGCCGGATTGTGGTGTGCTTGGGGGCCCTTCGTAAGGGCTCCCCAAATCCGTGAAGTTTAACGTATTGGCGCCTATCGAGGCCACTTTTTCGAAACGAATTTTTGCGCCGCTTTTTACACACGGATCAACAAAAAAAAATTAACTCTTGACTTTGTATCTTTGTGTTTTTCAACAACTTGTCAAATCCAATAGAATATCCAAACTTTAAATCTTTAACTGGTGAATGAAAACAAACGGATTCACACAAAAAACATAATCACTTGTACCGCAAGAGGATTCCCGCTGTGCTTGGGGAATTGTTGTAAATGTTGGCGGTTCTTTGATATCTACTCTTAATTTCTTTATTTCTTTTTATTTTCGTTGTTTGATTTTATTTATTTTTTTTCTTCTTTTAAAACTTTTGTTTGTGGTTTAGATTGTGTCACTTTATTAAATTAATCGTGTGGAAACCAAATTGATTAAATTTAAATTCAACTTGTTTATTGATTATTTATTATCCTTTTTTTTGTGACGAACTTACGGAGCCGTTGAATGAGTTTGAATTATTTTAATCTTCACAATTATTTTTGTGATTTTTTGAGTTCCCAAATAAAAAAACTCTTTAATTGTTCGTGAATAATTTTTTTTAACTTAAAAAAAGCCGAATTTCACAATAATTTTTCCGCTGGCGACATTAAACGCATTGAAAAACTTTTTTTTGTCTATTCGGAACTTGGTAATTGACGTCAAAATTGAGTGTTATTATTGTTGATGATTTTTGATTGATGGTGACGGGATTTTCGCTTAACGGTGACACAAGATTATTTTCCAATGTTATCTTATGATCATCTGTATTGATAGATTTATAATCCTAGATATTTATTTTTAAGCTTTCTGGTTACACTCAGAGGAATAACATTTATCCACTATTTGACTTTATCAAATGATTGTTATCGAAGGTCTTTGTTTATATGCTAACAGAAACTGCAATTATTTATGCTGATGGCAGCTGATCTTTCCCTGACAACAATTACACTTGAACCAACTTCTTTCCTTTAAATTCAAACCGATAAAAAAACTTTTCACGCACTTGAAGAAAGCACAAAGCTTCTTGTTTTAATAATCTGTTGTTTAGCCCTCTCGATTGTATAGAATTTAAACGTTGTGTCGTGTATTGTACTCTTGAAATCATAACAACAATTATGCACTGCTATTACTCTTCTTTCAAACCTCACCCGAATTATCAGCACAAAAAAAGCTTTTTTTTCTTATTCACAAAAGCGTTCCCTTCGAGAATCAAGAATAGAAAAAAAAAATGCTGAAACAATCGAACGTTGTGCGCGACCAACCGAGAGCAAAGTGCGTCAAAGACTAGCGTATCAAGAAAATTGCTAGTCTCGAGTTCGTTTTGCTTTCAAATGTGGCGTGTAGAATGAAAGAATGAGTAAATACAACGAAACGATATCTTGTTAAGCGCATGTGATTGGCGGTTTTGTTGTTTTACACGAGGGGGGAGTTACACAAACACAAACTCTGATGTTGTGTTCATGACACTCTTTAAAGTTATTCTTTACAAGTATGAAAGAGAAAGAGTGAGTAATACAATGAGTTGTAGACTCACTAGAAGGAGAAAGAAACATGTTTTCATGACGAATAATTCCAGTGGCGTTGTAAAGCGATTCGCGATATCAAAGCAAGGAAAATTTATCGACTTTTATTGAATCAGAAAAAGAGCTGGAAAAATATTTTGCAATCAGAATGTTTCAACTGTCAAAGATATTTTTGTGAAAATCTTTCTTCTACACACGAAAATTCTGAGAAACACTTGCCGTGGAAAATTCGTCAACGCCCACAAGAAAAATCGAAAATGAAAGAAGATGGAAAAATTATTTTTCTCATTGCGACATGTTGCAAATGTAACAAGTCGGTTGTTTCTTATGTGTGGCATCGTGTACAAACATAAAACAGAACGGATAAGATAAGCCATGATAAGCTGCTAAGAATACAAACGAGTTCTGTATGTCGTGTTTGCCGGTGGAGAAAGAAAAGTTTTGAACGATTGAATAAAGTTCAAACAAATAAAATTCATTAACGTGGACAGGAATTTTTAATGTGTTTAATTCAAGCATATGATGAAAAGTAAATGAATTTTGAAGGAAACATTGCGCTACTTTTATGGAGATAAGTAAGACAGTTGACGATGAAAAAATGATGCAAAAATCTATCAACATCAAAGACATTTTGACTTTTACAACCTTAGTGGAATCTCGAGAAGTTGACAAGAGTATATAAGAAGCGAAAGCTTAGTGCACGAATGACCTTTTGAAGTCAAAAATATTTTTGGTGACACGAAACAACCAAAAGCAGCAGTGAGGATGACAAACAAAAAAAAGTTATTCAATCTGATTGAGTTTTGACATCTTGATGGTCACTTTCATTGTTTCGTTGACTGTCGTGGAATTTTATTTTATTTTTTTCATAAGGAATAAATGAAAATAACATTGAAAACTGTCCAACATTGTTGTGATGTAAGTGTGATAAATTTCGTTGATGCTTCGCACAGTTTGACAAAGAGAGAAATCGAGTTTCTTCTGAATTACGTGATGAAATTTACTCGGTTTTTGTTTTTCTCATTAAAACTAAAAGAAATCATACTTTGTAGATATTTTTTTTGTGACGATAGCAGACATGAAGTCATTTGCTTCGTTAAATTATCTAATAACAAAAAAAAAGCAGCATGTCAATATTTATAAAGTCCAAAGCTAAACAATTGAAAATTTGTTATTTTAATTTCATCAAAAGCAGGTCAAAAGATGAAAGCTTGACTTAAGAACATTTTGTGATGGGAATTGCGTCGGCCAAAATTTTTATTGTTTATTGAAAAAGTAGCGGAAAATATTTAATAAAGTTAGACAAAACTTTTAAAAGTCTGGGGTGGCCACAAAGAAAACAAAGCAAAGCAGACGCTAATTTACGAGTTGAAGGACGTCGCATGACAAAACTGCCGACTACCATACAAAGTGTGCTGGAAATTTTTTTCGGAAAATGCTATGCTAATGGCACCCGATTTTAACATGTTTATAAACCCCCGAAGAGCTGGTTTAACCGCATGAAAAAATTAGATTTGGAAATTCGATTAACATTTCGTGAGAAATGCTTTTCAGCCTAGCGGAAGAGTTTCCATCAAAATGTGTTTTTATGATTTCGTGTATAAAAAAAATATATTTAAATACATTTGCTTTCGGGTTTGACAAAAGAATGAGAAATTGAGAACATCAAAGTTGAAGAAATAAAACACGAAGAGCCGAGTTGTTCTACTGCAGATTCCTTAATATTTTATTGTACTTATAAATCTTGATGTAAGTTAAGCATTTACGATACTGACTTAAATATGAAGTAATTGAATGGAACTTATGTAATTAAGTATTTTTTATGAGTAGATCTTACTCACCATGATCACGGGAAAATTGATTGAGATCAGACACAATAAAGAGAAAATTAATTATTTTCCTTCCATTCGGTTTTATGGCACATTAAGATTCAATATTGATTTTAGTTTAAGTTGCTTAATTGACTCAAAAACCTCAGAGCTACTCGTAATAAAAGAAATAAAAAAAATCATATTGAAAGAGAATTTGTGTTTTCCTTGTTTATGTTTATGCTCAAAGCTCAATGGGCTTTTTTTTATTTACTTTACTGGCAAAAATTATGTTTGTATCAATCTTTTTTTTCATGTTCTATCAAAGATAATTGTTAATCAAATATACATCGAACAACTAGGTAGGTAAGATGAAGATGAAATCTTTTTGGAACACCTCGAAAAATCTTAATTTGGCAACAAATGGAAGCAGTCTACATGTGGTTGATGGTTGAAATATCTTATATATCTGATTCTTAGATATTTTCATTTCACCATCTGGTGTTATGCAGTTTGAACTTATTGTTACAGACATTACAAAATAGTATCTAAGTAATCAATGCATTGTTACATTAGAAATCTACTCAAAAGCATTGCTACTGAATGGACATTTCATGAACTTCAACTTTAAAGTTTAAAGTTGAAATATATTTTAATTTATTTGTTAGAATTCTTCAGGAAGATATTTTTCACTTTTTATAATATTTATTTACCACACTCGGAGAAAAGATCGCTGAAAAATTAATAATTTATTTATTTTAATATTTCATTTTTATTAGCTGTTGATATAAGAAAACAAAAAATTCTACTAAACGCGTTTCGCTACGGATCATAAACAGGTAAACTCAATAATTCTTTTCTGTTCTTTCAGAGGATGTTGTAAAACGTATAACATGAATATTATTCTCATCACCAAATCAAAATCCCTTTCACCCCCGCTGAGATCATAAAGTGCCGGAACGCCGTGCCGCACTCACTTCAACAAAAGATTAAAACTGAAGAAAGCCCCCAATCAAATAAATTTCATTAATGGTTAATGAATCTTTCTCAATGGTCTCATAAGACATAACTTGAGTCTTATATTATATTTCTTATGAAACCAAATTAACTTCAACCAAGAACCAGAGACAGTGAAAACGAAAACGTTCACCAAACATTCATCAAAATATGAAAATTAACTCTTAAAGATATTTCTCATATTTTACTACACAATCTCTTTATCTTCCACTTGTGGAATGAAATCCATAAATGAATGTAAAGCATGTAATGATGTGACACAAACAGAATTAAAAATCAATAACATATCCTTTAATTGTACACTTTCGGAATTTAATATGATAATTTCAGTCTAACCAACGCACCTTAATTTATAGTTTTTTGAAACGAATAGAAAATTCTTTCATTCATTCATTCCTTTAACTACTATTTCTAGATAGATTGGTAACAAATTATAATTAAATGATGTCAATTTTGAGTTGAGCACCATAAGGGGATTAATGATATGGAAAATGCTTTAATAACTACATTATGATTGCTTAAAATCTGTGAAATAACTGGTTATGGCGTTTGAAATGACATTATTAGTTAGGCGAAGTCTTAAATACTATCATCAAATGATGTTTTTATCGATTTTATAAGTTGGAAATATTGGATAGTAATCAAATATCAACAGGAGACACAGATAATTGTTTTTATTCTTTTAAAGCCATTGAATTTAATTATTTTATATAAATATCTCATCATTTGCTTCTTCAGTAACGCACAATTTCCAACACGCTACCTTCGAGCTGTAATTTAACTTCTTACTTGCATGAAAAAAACAAAATAATAATTCAAAGTTAAATCTTCTCCATTTCCTTAACATTTGTAACTTTTTGACTAAAGCGTCAGATCATCGACAAATACATCTAATGAACAATAAGAATCACAAAACTTTTTCTACTTCAGATTGATCGAAACTCAACAAAGTGAAGAATATTTTATTTCCAGTTGTCAGAGTCTTTCGAAAATTGAAATAAAAAAAATTGTTGAAGAGGAACATGAACATGAAAAGTTCTCATTTTTGTAGCTTTAGCCCTCGGCAATTGTTGGGAATAAATATTTTTTTCATGCTTTCGTTTATGGAATAAAAAGTGAGCAGTAAACATAAAAATAATGATACAAAATATGAATAACAAAAAAGATACTTCGCAGCCTCTAAAAGTGGCTTCTTGAAAATATCAGCCTTCGTTCTAGATTTTGTTTTATTTTTGCTTCTTATTTATTGCTTCAAGTGAGCGCAAAGTTTCTTTTCGTTGGGATTTGAGAATAATTAATGATAGCACCAGTTAGAAAAAAATTACCAAAATATTCAAGTTTTGTTTCTACGTTAACTCTTCGTTTCACTTAATGGGACACTTTCAAGTTTTTTATGAAAAATGTGGTGTTGTTGTAGACTGATTCGTTCTAGCTTCGCATTTAATGGAACCACGCCGCAACACAATGAAAGAAAGTTTCTATTTTTTATGATTTGTTTTTGAGCTTGAAACAATCTTCTAATCATCATGAGTTATGATGATGAGCACCCGAAACATTTCTTTTTCGCATGTGTCTGCTCACGAATTATCCAAGCATTCATTCATTCATTCATTCTTTCATTCATCATCGCTTCAATAATTCTTCCCTGTAAACATTTACAACTATTTATATTTGACGGAATTTGTCACGNTTTGTTGTTTAACACGAGGGTGGAGTTACACAAACACAAACTCTGATGTTGTGTTCATGACACTCTTTAAAGTTATTCTTTACAAGTATGAAAGAGAAAGAGTGAGTAAGACAAAGAGTTATAGACTCACTAGAAGGAGAAAGAAATATGTTTTCATGACGAATAATTCCAGTGGCGTTGTAAAGCGATTCGCGATATCAAAGCAAGGAAAATTTATCGACTTTTATTGAATCAGAAAAAGATCTGGAAAAATATTTTGCAATCAGAATGTTTCAACTGTCAAAGATATTTTTGTGAAAATCTTTCTTCTACACACGAAAATTCTGAGAAACACTTGCCGTGGAAAATTCGTCAACGCCCACAAGAAAAACCGAAAATGAAAGAAGATGGAAAAATTATTTTTCTCATTGCGACATGTTGCAAATGTAACAAGTCGGTTGTTTCTTATGTGTGGCATCGTGTACAAACATAAAACAGAACGGATAAGATAAGCCATGATAAGCTGCTAAGAATACAAACGAGTTCTGTATGTCGTGTTTGCCGGTGGAGAAAGAAAAGTTTTGAACGATTGAATAAAGTTCAAACAAATAAAATTCATTAACGTGGACAGGAATTTTTAATGTGTTTAATTCAAGCATGATGAAAAGTAAATGAATTTTGAAGGAAACATTGGGCTACTTTTATGGAGATAAGTAAGACAGTTGACGATGAAAAAATGATGCAAAAATCTATCAACATCAAAGACATTTTGACTTTTACAACCTTAGTGGAATCTCGAGAAGTTGACAAGAGTATTTAAGAAGCGAAAGCTTAGTGCACGAATGACCTTTTGAAGTCAAAAATATTTTTGGTGACACGAAACAACCCAAAGCAGCAGTGAGGATGACAAACAAAAAAAAGTTATTCAATCTGATTGAGTTTTGACATCTTGATGGTCACTTTCATTGTTTCGTTGACTGTCGTGGAATTTTATTTTATTTTTTTTCATAAGGAATAAATGAAAATAACATTGAAAACTGTCCAACATTGTTGTGATGTAAGTGTGATAAATTTCGTTGATGCTTCGCACAGTTTGACAAAGAGAGAAATCAAGTTTTTTCTGAATTACGTGATGAAATTTACTCGGTTTTGTTTTTCTCATTAAAACTAAAAGAAATCATACTTTGTAGATATTTTGTTTGTGACGATAGCAGACATGAAGTCATTTGCTTCGTTAAATTATCTAATGACAAAAAAAAAGCAGCATGTCAATATTTATAAAGTCCAAAGCTAAACAATTGAAAATTTGTTATTTTAATTTCATCAAAAGCAAGTCAAAAGATGAAAGCTTGACTTAAGAACATTTTGTGATGGGAATTGCGTCGGCCAAAATTTTTATTGTTTATTGAAAAAGTAGCGGAAAATATTTAATANTTAGACAAAACTTTTAAAAGTCTGGGGTGGCCACAAAGAAAACAAAGCAAAGCAGACGCTAATTTACGAGTTGAAGGACGTCGCATGACAAAACTGCCGACTACCATACAAAGTGTGCTGGAAATTTTTTTCGGAAAATGCTATGCTAATGGCACCCGATTTTAACATGTTTATAAACCCCCGAAGAGCTGGTTTAACCGCATGAGAAAATTAGATTTGGAAATTCGATTAACATTTCGTGAGAAATGCTTTTCAGCCTAGCGGAAGAGTTTCCATCAAAATGTGTTTTTATGATTTCGTGTATAAAAAAAATATATTTAAATACATTTGCTTTCGGGTTTGACAAAAGAATGAGAAATTGAGAACATCAAAGTTGAAGAAATAAAACACGAAGAGCCGAGTTGTTCTACTGCAGATTCCTTAATATTTTATTGTACTTATAAATCTTGATGTAAGTTAAGCATTTACGATACTGACTTAAATATGAAGTAATTGAATGGAACTTATGTAATTAAGTATTTTTTATGAGTAGATCTTACTCACCATGATCACGGGAAAATTGATTGAGATCAGACACAATAAAGAGAAAATTAATTATTTTCCTTCCATTCGGTTTTATGGCACATTAAGATTCAATATTGATTTTAGTTTAAGTTGCTTAATTGACTCAAAAACCTCAGAGCTACTCGTAATAAAAGAAATAAAAAAAAATCATATTGAAAGAGAATTTGTGTTTTCCTTGTTTATGTTTATGCTCAAAGCTCAATGGGCTTTTTTTTTATTTACTTTACTGGCAAAAATTATGTTTGTATCAATCTTCTTTTTCATGTTCTATCAAAGATAATTGTTAATCAAATATACATCGAACAACTAGGTAGGTAAGATGAAGATGAAATCTTTTTTGGAACACCTCGAAAAATCTTAATTTGGCAACAAATGGAAGCAGTCTACATGTGGTTGATGGTTGAATATCTTATATATCTGATTCTTAGATATTTTCATTTCACCATCTGGTGTTATGCAGTTTGAACTTATTGTTACAGACATTACAAAATAGTATCTAAGTAATCAATGCATTGTTACATTAGAAATCTACTCAAAAGCATTGCTACTGAATGGACATTTCATGAACTTCAACTTTAAAGTTTAAAGTTGAAATATATTTTAATTTATTTGTTAGAATTCTTCAGGAAGATATTTTTCACTTTTTATAATATTTATTTACCACACTCGGAGAAAAGATCGCTGAAAAATTAATAATTTATTTATTTTAATATTTCATTTTTATTAGCTGTTGATATAAGAAAACAAAAAATTCTACTAAACGCGTTTCGCTACGGATCATAAACAGGTAAACTCAATAATTCTTTTCTGTTCTTTCAGAGGATGTTGTAAAACGTATAACATGAATATTATTCTCATCACCAAATCAAAATCCCTTTCACCCCCGCTGAGATCATAAAGTGCCGGAACGCCGTGCCGCACTCACTTCAACAAAAGATTAAAACTGAAGAAAGCCCCCAATCAAATAAATTTCATTAATGGTTAATGAATCTTTCTCAATGGTCTCATAAGACATAACTTGAGTCTTACATTATATTTCTTATGAAACCAAATTAACTTCAAACAAGAACCAGAGACAGTGAAAACGAAAACGTTCACCAAACATTCATCAAAATATGAAAATTAACTCTTAAAGATATTCCTCATATTTTACTACACAATCTCTTTATCTTCCACTTGTGGAATGAAATCCATAAATGAATGTAAAACATGTAATGATGTGACACAAACAGAATTAAAAATCAATAACATATCCTTTAATTGTACACTTTCGGAATTTAATATGATAATTTCAGTCTAACCAACGCACCTTAATTTATAGTTTTTTGAAACGAATAGAAAATTCTTTCATTCATTCATTTCTTTAACTACTATTTCTAGATAGATTGGTAACAAATTATAATTAAATGATGTCAATTTTGAGTTGAGCACCATAAGGGGATTAATGATATGGAAAATGCTTTAATAACTACATTATGATTGCTTAAAATCTGTGAAATAACTGGTTATGGCGTTTGAAATGACATTATTAGTTAGGCGAAGTCTTAAATACTATCATCAAATGATGTTTTTATCGATTTTATAAGTTGGAAATATTGGATAGTAATCAAATATCAACAGGAGACACAGATAATTGTTTTTATTCTTTTAAAGCCATTGAATTTAATTATTTTATATAAATATCTCATCATTTGCTTCTTCAGTAACGCACAATTTCCAACACGCTACCTTCGAGCTGTAATTTAACTTCTTACTTGCATGAAAAAAACAAAATAATAATTCAAAGTTAAATCTTCTCCATTTCCTTAACATTTGTAACTTTTTGACTAAAGCGTCAGATCATCGACAAATACATCTAATGAACAATAAGAATCACAAAACTTTTTCTACTTCAGATTGATCGAAACTCAACAAAGTGAAGAATATTTTATTTCCAGTTGTCAGAGTCTTTCGAAAATTGAAATAAAAAAAATTGTTGAAGAGGAACATGAACATGAAAAGTTCTCATTTTTGTAGCTTTAGCCCTCGGCAATTGTTGGGAATAAATATTTTTTTCATGCTTTCGTTTATGGAATAAAAAGTGAGCAGTAAACATAAAAATAATGATACAAAATATGAATAACAAAAAAGATACTTCGCAGCCTCTAAAAGTGGCTTCTTGAAAATATCAGCCTTCGTTCTAGATTTTGTTTTATTTTTGCTTCTTATTTATTGCTTCAAGTGAGCGCAAAGTTTCTTTTCGTTGGGATTTGAGAATAATTAATGATAGCACCAGTTAGAAAAAAATTACCAAAATATTCAAGTTTTGTTTCTACGTTAACTCTTCGTTTCACTTAATGGGACACTTTCAAGTTTTTTATGAAAAATGTGGTGTTGTTGTAGACTGATTCGTTCTAGCTTCGCATTTAATGGAACCACGCCGCAACACAATGAAAGAAAGTTTCTATTTTTTATGATTTGTTTTTGAGCTTGAAACAATCTTCTAATCATCATGAGTTATGATGATGAGCACCCGAAACATTTCTTTTTCGCATGTGTCTGCTCACAAATTATCCAAGCATTCATTCATTCATTCATTCTTTCATTCATCATCGCTTCAATAATTCTTCCCTGTAAACATTTACAACTATTTATATTTGACGGAATTTGTCACGGTTGAAGGGAAAAGCCGAAAAGTTTTCACCTCAAATAGAAACAAAAAAATTGAGCATCAAGAACCGTAAAGCGACAAAATCATGAATTTTAATATTTTTTTTTGTGTGTCATCGTTAAAGATTGTCGCTTTTGGCGATGGTCATGAGATTAAGTTTGCTGGCATTTGAACTTATCAGTGAACTTAACATTCTGCTGGTTGCAATAATCAACTTGATATCTTAAAAGAAACACCTCACGATTCAACTTATTTCTCGATTAATCGTAACTGTTGCTCCTGCTTTCGTACTTCATAATAAAATTATTGTTGAACACAGAACTATTCATTAAATTACATACCGCAAGTGTGCTTCGTACTAATCATTGCGACTACACATAAATAATTATTAAAAATGGAACAGTCTGAATAGATCGACCTAAGATCGTAGAAAAAATCTTTTTTTTTATCCGTTCACTAACGTTTGGCTTTAGGATCAAGAGCACCGCGAGATTAATTAGATATTTCTCTGATTTCTGTTGGCACAGTAAGCGCAGTGAGTAAAGCCTTTTTATGAATGAAGGAAAGAACCGCGAAAAAAATGCTTAATTAGTTGAAGCGTCTCCCTACAGGCGCCTTCGTCAGGTTGAACGTGGAAGGAAAGAAGAATAATCAACAGCGAATGAAACATAAAACTACCTGACACTCTCAGAGCGCTGCATGAAGTTTCGCTTTTATGCAAATATTCTTTCTCGGGCACACTTCCCTGGTGAGATTCAAAGAATAAATTCATTCGAGAAACAATTTCCTGAAGTTAACATTTCCCATAAATTATTTTGTGTCTTTCTCTGCTTTTTTTCTCTTCTTCTTGCTGATTGTAGACACAACAAAACATTACTGACAATTCAACATGAATAAAACTTCTCACAATTATTTCATGACGGTAACTAGAGATGCGCATTTACTTGATTATCATGTAACAAGCTTCTTACGCATAACTTCATAGATAAAGTCAAACAAGAATGTAATCGCTTATAATGACATTCATTTGATGTCACGTCACGTTAAGGAATCAAAATATTTTATATTTTGATTTAATGTCCATCATATTTCGTTGTAACTTGTAGTGTCATTTTTGGTAAACATAACAATATGATGAAACACCAAATGTGTCAAGGAATGACAATAAATGTCTTGAAAATGTCGCAAAACGTTGATATTTTTCACAACGCCTTCAACATTGTTGCAAAGTCGTCTCAAGATTTCCCATGAAATTTGAAATCGGATAAAAAAAAAGATTCTCACCCTACGATTGTCATTTAAAATGATGATCAGTTGACTTTTTTTCGTTCCTTAATATTATTCTTCCATTTATCCCTTGCAAGTCGCAATAAGTTGATTACAGAACATGATGTTTTCCAGTCACTTCATCTATTGTTAGAAGTCATCAGGCAGAAAAATAAAATAAAAAAGAAAAAGCAAAGTTAACACCAACCATTTAAATCAAAATAAGTGAGTAAATAAAGAAGCTCATTCAAAGAGTATTTGATAGGAGGCAGAAAGCAACAACAGCAACAACCGGAAACTCATTTTTTGTCTTACAGCTTCCATTAGATTTCATTGTGATGGAGAAGAAGATGATGATGATGATTGGTTTCTATTTGAAAGCAAAGGAATGGCTTTAGATCTTCTTCTTCATTATTCCCAATGCCTTCTGTCATCACTGAGATTCTTAAACAGCGATAAAAATGTCGTCTCGTCGGTACTCGTCCACCAGACAACAATTCTCTAACATCATCCAATTGAATTTTTATAGATGGTTCCATTTTGATATTAAATGAGAATGAAGAACGAAAAAAATCTTATTCTCCATTCATTTGTGGTTGCTTACATTCAACAGGTCTTCTCGTCAGTAAGATACAATCTCATGGCTTCAGTCTTACGTAAAAATTATTGAATAGTGTCTGCAGTGACGTTGTCGAAAAGAAAAAATGTTTCATTCGTCGCGATTAAATGTTAAACATCATTTAAAATAATTATTTTTAAATTCGAATAGGCGCAGAGTTTACTCTAGAAAACCCGCAAATCTTTTATTTTATCTTACGATTCATTCGATTAAATTTGTTTTTGTCTTTTAAATCGCTAAAGGTCTTGCCACAACAAGAATGTGTTTATCAAATCTTTCCTTATAATCAAACATGACAAACCTCCAATAATTATTAACGAATAAGAGTTGAATATGAAAAACTAACGAAGCAGAATAAATAAAAATAGAATAAAATAAAGCAACGGATGGAAATTCAAGTGGCAAATGAATATTTTCAAACAATGGAACCTCAGACGGTAGAGACAAGACAGACACGAAAGAAACAGAAGAGTGAAGAAGAACGAACGAACATCTCAACTCCTTACAGCTTACACATATCTTGTTGATGTATCTTTATTGATGATGATGTGATTTTCACAAGGCACTCAATCGAACAATGGAGAGTCCATCAAATGCTACAGAGAAAACCTTAAGAGGCTGAGAAAAGAATCAATCCCCAACTTAAGTAGCTAAAATTAATTTTTATATGTAAGTAAACAGGCATCTTAGAATTTAATCTCTTGAGCAAACAAACTTTTTCTCCTTCTTTTTAAAGGTAGAAGTTTCTTAAGAATCAATGAGGTTTCAGCTGAACGATGACACTTCCAAGATCTTTTCTTTTTTCTTTCCATTTTTATATTTTAGTGAAATGAAGTCGAATAGTGAGAGAAAAGAAATGCTTAAAGATTTGACACCTCTCGAGATTTGCAGGAATCTGATGATGAAAATACAATTGACTTTGACGCCACTTTATTACGTGCTTCTTCTCGCTTCTTCGAGACATCGCTGGAATTTCTTTCAAGAAAATATAAATGGAGAGAAATATTCCAAATATGCACTGAAGATGAAGAGACTTCATCGATGTTATGAAATATATTTTTTAAGTGTAATAGAAAAGTTTTTGTTAGGCCTCGACCGGCGCCTGATGGGTTGTTAATGGGTTGGAATATTCACTTACGTTATGATTCCACGAAAGACGCTTGAAAAGAAATAAAAAAAATCGTTTCACTAATTTAATAATAATTCTTTGATCTTAATTATATTTTTACATCGATTTCAGAAGCATTTTTCGTGTTGGCTACTGTTTAAATCATTCGTCTCGAGACTTGTCTCGATATGAATCAATTTTCGTCTGACGTTTGCCTCCCGCTCTCGTCATGTTCAATGTTCAACATATTTTGGCAAAGGAAAGTTCCCCAAACGTGTCCACCCATTTTAATATTCCAACAGTCGTCTACTTAGTCAGCAGTAATAAAACTCGAATCAAACACTTCTTCCAAGAAATCATGAAATATGACGAGGCAATTGCAGAAGCGAATATCAAACGCTTCTTTGTTAGTTTCTCGCGCTCGACTTTCGGAAAAACTCTTTTTATTTACAAATATTTTTTTTCCTTCGCTTCTCAAAGATGGTACAATTAATTTCGATGATTGTTCAATTTTACATTTCATGTGTTGCCCACTTAACTAACTTTTGGTTCCAGGCACATTACTCCTGGCACTCAAGAACTTTTTTTCTCTTTTTTATTCATTTCGCTTAAAAGATTTTCGATGTAACATTTTGTTTATCATGGTTTATGGGAAGATCGGCAAAAAAAAAGTTAAGTTGAGTTTACCTAAGTTAAGTCTTCATGTTAAAAATGCTTCTGTAAAAATCAATTCGAAAAATTTGCTTATTCACTTCATCGTCATTAATCTTGATATTTTCTATACTTCTTCATTCATTTGTTTGCACAGCCCTTCAACTTAAACACAAGACATGATGCCAGTTGGGAGAGAAAATTAATTTTCAATTTTTCGATGTTGTGTTAATCCACTTAATACGACTTAATAGCTCAATTATAACCATTGGATGGTTGTGTAAGTAAAGATGAAGAAGAAGAAAGAAAAAAAAATCAAAAGTCATCGAAAAGTCATTTGTCATACAACAAAGTGTGTCTCGATCTTCTTCACTCTCAGCATGAGAGTCATCAGGTGACTCTTGTACATAATCATCATGCATCGTCTATTGTTTATTTATGTTGTAACCAGTAAAAATGTTTGCTGTTAAAAAGCCATAAAACTCATTCAAGTATTTATCAATATTTATGATTTCTCTTAACTTCTTTATTGTGCTTGCTTGCTACTGGTTTTTGGTGAACACTCGCCACTCGTCTCTCGCGAAGCATTAAAGGCACCAAAGATACTGCTTAATTACGTAATAAAATCTTTATTTAACGATCGCTCGAAACTTTTTCTTTCTTCGCGTGGATTTAGAATTCACCGATTGACTTTAAGATCTAACGATCGATATTAATGATCTTCTTCAGGTGGTTTTATTTATAGTTTTTTTTAGCAGACGTAAACTAAAGGTCATTAATAATATCGTCATAAAACCTCTTAAAAAAAGCTTTGCATTTGCGTAACAGTAACACAAAGGATGGCTTCGATCTTGAAGAAGGGATTTTCTCTCTTTCAGTTTATGAATATTCGCGCTTTAAATGAACAGAACATGAAGAGAGTTGATGGTTGCTTCTTCGCTTCTGCATCTCATTATCTTGAAAACTTAGAATGTCTTGAAGCATTCATGTTGTTGCTGCTGCTGCATCTTCGTTTCATTATCGTAACCGTTCATCTTTATTTAGCGAGAACTTGTTACAAACATACATATTTAACATAAAAATATCAGCAATAAGTTGCTACTTCCTTGTGGTGGAAGCTGGAAAAGATCGTCTCGTAACTTGTTAACTTGCAGTGTAAAGTAAAGAAAACACCAATTAAACTACATAAGAAATAGTTTCAAACAGAGACAGAATGATCAGCAGACTTAAAACAACTTTGAATCATCATAAAACGATTAACCGAACTGCAATTATGTTAATTAGTTCGTGTTGTGCAAAAAAAGATGATTTCTTACTAAGAAAAGCTGCCGTGTTTATTTGGGGTCTTGAAGAGATGTTTGAAGATGTTAGAAAACGGAACTTTGTTGCTTTCATAAAAACAACACAGAAATTAAAATTAGGATGCAGAAATAAAAATTTATGTTCGTTAAGACTTGCAGTTTCGTTTTTGTGCAAAAGATGAAGCTTTGATTGTCCTAGAGAGACGTTGAATAAAATGTAACAAAAGAATAAAAATATAAAAAAAGGCCGGGAAATCAGAACCATCAAATAATGGATGGCAGAGCATCAAGAAATAAAAGAATAATTTTGCTTAAGGGCTTTTATAGTTGCTCGACAGCGAGTTACGGCGCCAAACAGATCCGACAAAATTTTTCTCTTTTCTTTCTTTTCAGGGCGGTAACAGAAGAAAAAAAACTTTTTATTTTATTTTGTTGTTCACATTTAGATTCGTGGTTTTTCTTGCGTGTTGTGTTTTAAAGAAATTATGAAGACTTGTAAAATCAATAGATAAATAAGACACTGAAGTTTTCTATTTCTTCTTATTTCATTTCATTTCAATTCTTTGAAATGAACGCGAACGGTTCATTCTCAATTCGTCGGCGATTCTCTAAATCATTACGGAAAAATTCCTCCCAATTCATTAAAAAGTCTTCTAGGTTTAAGCGAGTAATTAATATTGGACCTTCGCTGTTATGAAATATCATTTTTACTAGGCGAACATTCATCATAATTTATGGTTATCCCAATTTTGTTCCACTGTGGAAGGCATGAAATTTAGAATGAAGTGTAATAAACGCTTCGTGTCTGGAACTTCTAGGCAGCAGCAAAAGCATCAGCAGCAGCTGAATGAAACGTTAAAAGTCAATAATTAATGCCAGAGTTGAAAGCCTCGAAACTCAAGTTCATCAAGTTCAGAAGTCATTAAACTTTATTGTTTAATATTTGGTCATTGGCACTTCAACAATTGTTGATCGAGTAAAAATATCCTTAAATAATTATGACATGTAAAACATCAATGTCAACACATTTTATTCTCATTAACAATCAAAAAGTTTTGTTATCATAATTGCTCAAGTTTGACTTACAAAGTGTCAATCAACTGTTTATTTTCAATTCTTTATTTGATAATTGCCAATAAATCATTTCAACTTTACACAAATTGTTTTGTTTTTGGAAATAAACAGAAAGGAAAAAGAAACTTTCATGGGTCAACGCATTGTAAAACAAAAATTATTTATAATAATGAAAGAAAAGCTCATCCATAAATTTCTCCTTCTCTCTCTCTATCCATCTCCATCTCTGTTTCTCGCAGTCGACCTTGTCGACTATTAAATCTAATTACAGATTATTTCGTCTTGTTTACTCGAAATAAAATCAACTGAAGCGAGAGTGGCCATAAAATCATCATACAACACACAAACCAACATTCACCTCATCAATTACAATGCAAAGTGCTTTTTTTTCTGGTTTACCTTTTGAAAAGAAGAAAATTATCAACAATTTTCCCATTATTGTTAATTACAATATTTCTTACCCCAACGCTTATTTTCAAGTGCAAAAATCCTCCTTCAAACAATCACATAATTGGATTGCCAGCAATTTTCAAGACGATGATGGAACTTGAAACTGCAAAATGTCTCCGTAATTCTATTATTTACTTAAATATTTACTTTTCTCCAATTTCTCTTACACAATTGCACAACCAACGACTGGAGTTGATTTCATGAATGAATCACAAAAATTATTTCTTTTTTCTTTCTTTTCCATAATTTCACTAAGAATGAAGAAAAAGTTTAAAAGTGACTCCCATGGAAGCACATGGCAATGGGCTCGATCCATGACGCTTCATATTAAACATTCAATTATCGTAATTATTGTAAAATGGTTTTCTTTAAGGCATCTTGATTTATTTTTCTTTTACATTTCAGATTTCATTGAGAGAAACATTTTTTTCCTGACATCTAATGGGTCGTTTTTTTGAATTCGATCCCATTTATTAGCTCGTCGTCTTTCCATCTCACTCGATTTCATTCATACAACATAAATTCATTGTGATTTCTTTGATTCTAATTTCCTTGACCTTTCTATCTATTTCATTCATAAAATTCTTTTGATTTCTACTTTTTTTATTCTTTTAACTGACAAATGAAAGTCACGAGATGATGAGATTGGTGTTTTGAGAATATATTCTGACATTATCGAAAATTAGAGATCTTTAGAGGAAATGACGAGGCTCCATGGCAGTGAAAGAAAGGCAAATTTGATTTAGGAAACTTTTTTTCTTGATAGTATCAATCATAAGCAATGTAGAAGTTGGCTGAACAATCAGCAGATCATTTTCATACAAATCCAGTACAAATATAAACTCAATTCACATTCTTTTAGCTAAACATTTCAAAGTCTATTTATGCCAACCTTTAATTCTTCAAATCTTTCTCTTCTCTTTTTTATTTTTATTTTTTTTTTCTAGTCTATCTGCCACTTGAATAGCCTGGCGCCAGCTTAGCGGCTTTAAATCTTTTCATCTTTTCACTCCCCCATCCTTTCCACTCGTGATACACTTAAGTATATGTTAATCGCATTAAAGGAAGAAAGCTCATCAGCAGAAAATATTTGAGCAGGGTTGTAGGCATGTAAATAACGATTTAAATTGAAAAACATTCCTAAGCACAGCTGATGTTAATCTCAGCAAAGATTTCAATGTTTAACATTTTCTTTAATCAATTATTTCGGTAATAAATTCACATTGGTAGTATAATCGTTAATCCACGTGTAAGTAACAAATATCAAACACCATCTCTGTCTTTAATGAAGAATGATGAAAGGCCATCAAGATTGAAATCATTTGAAAAAGAAGAAAATAAAACAAGACTTTGCCAACATCTTTTCAACCCGTCTTATGTTGTTCGACAAAGAAATATTAAAAATGACCTGAAATTCATCAAATCGTAAAGCGCAAGTTCAATCAACAAAAAAAAATGAAAGGAATGAAACTTCTGCTGCTAATGATTTTGTTCAAAAGAATAAAAACGAAATGAAAGCTTCGATAAGAATGAACATTCATCTTCATATTAACCAGCTCAGAGGCTACCTTTGGGTCGCTTAACAGACATACAAACTGAATTATTATTTTATTGTAATAACTTTCCTCTCATTCCGACATTTTTTTGATATTTTGTATTCCATATAAAAGTTTAGTTTGATCTCGCGCGTAACTTTTACGTGTAAGATCTTCACAGCATCAAATGATTATCGTCATTAAGAATTCTTTCTCATTTTTCGGCAATTAAAGACCTCTGAGGAGAAGAATAAAATTATTAACCGGAAACAAAGCTAAAACACACAGAACTATTCCAAAAATAATAATAAAAAAAACTCTTCGTTGCCGGCTTTGAAGCAACCCATAATTAACTGCTGAGATTTTTTTTACTTTTTCTCGGGAGTCTTCTGTGATCTCTCGTGGATCTCCAACAAATCTAAATGATGATCCCCATGAATCGGATGTTTGATGGATGCTCTATGTCATCGTAATAATAATTCATATGAAATATTGAAGTAAAAACGAAGCGGACAATTCTCAGAAAGGAATTGAAACTTGCTACTGATTGAAGAGCAATGTGGTAATTGAGACAATGGCAAGTGAGTGGTCTCAGACATGAATCATGACGGTGTTTTGTGCTTCTGGCTTGTACGTAAATAATTATCTTACTTTTTGGCACAAAGACGATTTCATGCCTTCACCGAATATTTTTTTCTTATACTTTAATTTGGAAACTTGACTCACTGCTGCGTGTTTAAGAACATCATGATAGTCGTCGCGTTTTCTTCTGATTTGCTGTTGACTGTCGTGATCTCAAGGTTTAGGTAGCGAGCAACGAGTTGCACGAAAAGGTTTTTCCGACAAAATATCTTCAAATAATAATTTGATGAGTGAAAAATTCAGCTGCAGATCGATGAAGTTTTCTCTCGAAATTTTAATGAGATCCAGTGGAACTTTCGAGTTGGTGAATTTTCAAATTTTTCTGTCAAACTCCCACATCGGTCAAGCTTTAAGCAAAACTTTCTCATATCAAAAAAGTCAAATATTTATTTATGTTTTCTTTAAGATCTAACAAGTTGTTTCATACAATAAAATTAAATACATTTTCAGTCTTTTGGAACCGACGTGCTTTGCGTGATTGGAAATAATTTTCGTTCAACAATTCAGACAAAAACAGAAGAGAAAAAAAAACTTAAAATTATTTTCAGACTTTTATTTTTATGAAACAATAAAAAAATAAAAACTTCAACACAAATAAGAAATGCACAATTGCGTTTTCCTTTGTTGATTGCTAGAGTTGAGCTATGAAATTTCTTTTTTATATTTTTTTAATTCAACATCAGAACTTCAGCAGGCTGCTCTTGATATGATTTAATATTACGTGGAGATAGACAGAAATTGTTCCAAGACAAAAGGATCAAAAAGACTTCTCGACCACAGAATTTCTTTCTTTTTTCTCCTTCACATTATCACTCGTCTCACAGATCAATCAATGTCTAACGGTCGTCAAAGGAATACAAGGAAATTAACGACTTAAATGTCTTTGAGATGCATTGCGATGGTCGGCATTGAAAATAGAAAAAAATAACAAAAATCCCTTAAACTTTAGAGTAGTGTAGGCTAGCGCCAGGCTGGTTCATTCTTTTCTTCTTTTGTCTGATAACTTTTCACTTCACCTTCATCAATAGACAGAATCTTCTTCTGACAAATGAAATGTTATACAAAACGGAACAAGTTTTATACCAATTAAGATCATTTTTTTCCTCTCTCTCATGTATGAAATACAAATTGCAATATTTCGTGTTCTGGTTTTGTTCATGTTTATCATGAAAAAATCTTGCGAAACCATCAAAGGAAGGGATGAACAAATGGGTAAACCAACAGGTAAATTACGGTCGATATTTCGGTATTTTCTTCTTTTCTATACTCATCAATCTATTAACGTCATTAATTCATAGCAAAGCTTTTCTCTACTCCGACATCAATCATATCGCAAGTTTGTGATCTACTTTTGCACAAACAATCACCCGCTCTGTTTATAAGTATCGATTTAATACTTGTGATGGCCAACAAATGATAAGCAACGAGAGCCTCGCTTCGATTTTGATCATTTACAAAGATTTGAATTCTTTTTTTACAGCAATGTCATGTAAAATTAGTTTTGCTTCCGACGATAAGACGAAATGAATGAATCATCAATTTCATTAAGCAATTACCTCTTATTCACACTGCATATTGCAATTGCCCATCTGAGACAACACAACCAAATATAAATATTGAAATGTATTCATTAAAACACTTTTGCTTTCATCCCCAACCTTCTCAGCCGTAAAATTTGGACACATTAAATTTTATCGAGCTAAATATTTACGGTAATAAATTTAAATGGATTGCGTTTTAAAAGAACAAGTAAGAGTTGAGCAAAAATGAAAATAAATAAGAAGGCAAGGCAGTTAAAAGGGAAGAGAGAAATGGTTTTTCAATTTCATTTCTTACACCATCAAGACGCAACGGGTGGTTGGATCTTCTTTAATCTTTATTGTGTATTCTGTGCTTGAAGTGTTGCTTCACGCACAACCACCCAAAGAGATCTTTTATTACCTTGACATCCAGAACATTTCATAAATGTGATGCTTTTCGGTCAGTTCGGGTCTTCTTATTCATTGGCTTTGAATTTTATTGTCATAAATGTCCTCCTCTCTTTTAAATGTGACGTTTTATATCCCAAATCAATCAAAATTTTGCTGTCAACAGTAACAAAGACGAGAAGATGGGAAGAAAGTGCATTGTTACAGGTCAAGGGCTATGTAACTGAAATCCGCTTATGTTTCGATACATTTAAGTTCACAAACATTGCCAATTTACAAATGAAAAGCTTGTGTCACATTTCATTTTCACATACCTGACCGAAGATGAATAAAAATTGTTTTTACTTTTTACTTTACACGTCAACAGACTTTTTCATGAACAAAAAGATTACAAACGAAAACATTTTAGATGATTTTGCATTAAACAATCGTCCTGAACCCTCTCGACTTCTATTTTATTTTATTTTTGTTAATCCGATTAAGTGTAAGTAGAATATTGTGATGAAGATGAGTATGAGAACACAATGACAACAATGGAATCGTTTTGGCTAATTTTTGGACGTGATTTTTTCAGTGTGAATCATGGGAAAGCATTTTTTCCCTTTTAAATGCTTATGGTGTTTATGTTAATAAATATTAAATAATATATGTTAAGGTTCATTCATTTTGTTCTGAGATGTGAAGGTTAATTAGTGAAGTAATCATCATGGAATTATTTTTCCCGGAAATCTATCTGAATATAAATTTTCCTTGAATATAAAATTCGCCAAACGAAGCAATGAAAACATACACAACAGAATGCAACACGAAAACCTGTTTTGATGAATGCCATTTTTGTTTTGTTGCAAGTGTTCAAGCCATTTTCAACTTGAGAACAGCCAGTGCACGTGAAGCAACTCGAGAAATATGCAAATTGTATAGTTTTCCATCATCGTGTTTCTCTCTTTCTCGTTTTATTCGCAAAACCATGTTATTTGCATAAATTCACTTTCAATAGCTATAAAATAGAGTCTGCCGACTGTTGTAGGAGAAAATTGAAGTCAGGTTAAGCCCAGAGGTTTGTGATGAACGAAAGATTTTAGTGGAATGTAGAAAAGTGCGAAGAATCGAATAATTGCTTTGGGAAAAGAAATAAAACAATTGTCGGGAGTTTTGTAACCCCTTAGAGAGCTAATCATAAGTGGATTCTTTTTCTTTCTTCCACCTAAAGCTCAACTTTTTTTTCCCTTCTTAACATCATAATTTTCTTGGAAGAAATCAAACTTCAGTCTTCATATAATGAACGTCTTCGAGTGAGTCTTCTACACATCTAAATATTTAAATAATTACTCGCTGAATAATAAATAAGCATCGCAAAACTTGTAATTACAAACAAGTTTATCAGCTCATCATGTTTACAGAAATTACAATCAAATTATTGCGTAAGTTGAATCGAAGTCACGTTAATAAAAAAAATTATTGAAAGGTCCAAATTGAAATCTTTTTCATTGTCAAGTTCGCGCTCCGACATTTTTCAAATTTCCACAATCGATCAGAATCTTTCTGATCGTCACAAATCTTATAAGATTTATTTTAACACAGCATCAAAACGGTTAAGAAGGAGAGAGAAACCATAAAACAACCAATCGTCATTCACACTGCCATAGCATTTTCAATTCGAACACACCCATTTTTGAGTTTACTGCTTTGTTGATTGAGGCAACGAATGAATATGTGAAGGGAACGAAATTTTTCATCAGAGATCATCAGGAAATGAAAATTTGTTAGTGACATTTGAACTTGCAGGTTGTGATCGAATATTTCAATCAATTTTATTTAATTCCTTTATTGTTTCAGATATCTACAGAAATATTTTCCATTAACAATTCATGTTCAGTCTTAAATGATTTATTCGTTAAATAAGCAACAAGAATCATTTAAATTAAAGAACTTTTCGCCCACTGTTCAACTTCTGTTGGAAGATTTTGATACTTATGAACAGCATCATCGATTTGTGAAGCAAAAATAAGTGATTTGTACATTTGATATTCTTTCTGAACTTTTCCTTCGATTCCAACTGGAGCAATGAGTTCGAGATGACGAAGGTTCTCAAAACATCGTAGAATTGTTTCACGGGAAATATTTTGCATCGACGTGCTTTTAACTGAGAATTTATCAAAGCGTGTAAAAATAATTTCGAAGTTGAATGGATCATTGTCGTAAATGTCACAATGATGTTTGATGGCGATAAGTAGACAAACTTCAAGAACTGAAAGTCCTGTTATTAACGTAACTTTATCATCTTCCTTGACGCGTTCAATGAGTTTTATCAAATCAGAAGATCTAAGTTTCTCGTAATTGCAAATTGAAAGTTTGGAAATGAATTGAAACATGAGAAGTTTCAGAGATGCTATTGAGGAATCGAAATGAAAGAAACTTTCCAAGCTTTTCACCATTTTCTCGTCTCCACAAAGTTTTTTGATGGATTTGTTCCATTCAGTTATCGAATTCTTGTGGAAATTGAAAGATGTTGGATCAAAAATTCTTCTTAAAAACGGAAGTTTCGTGACATTTGTTTCACTAAATTCCAATGACATCTTTTGGCTTTTCCATTCATCAAACTCATATGGTTTTGGAAGTTTCAAGAGCTTTTTAAAGATCTCAAGATAATCATTAAAGTTGTTTTCTTGAAGTAAAAATATCTGACGATGAGAAAATCTCGACTTTACACGTTTCTCAAGCAATTCCATCACATCGAGACGTTGTGTCAGTCCAAGGACACAAATTGGAGTTTGAGCTGATTGTGCAACATCAAATAAATTATAAAGAAGTGTTTGATTGTGATGAGCGCAAAATAAATCGAATTCTTCAATTATGAAAATTAATCCTTGATTTTTAGCGCCTTATAATGAAAATTCAATAAATAAAATTAAAATTTAAGCGACTTTCATTCTCACAAATAACAAACCTTTTTTAAGACAAGATAAAAGAAACGAAAGGTTTTCAGAAAATGAATTAAAAACTTTTCCTTCCACTTCCCTGTTCAGATTCATTTGTGATGTGATGGATTTGAGAGCTGAACGATCATCAATGTGGACAAGACCATTTAATGAAATTATAGAAGTGTTGGTGACGAAACTTTCTCTCTGCAGCAATCTTAGGATTGCAGAGTTCACAAGCTAAAAGGTATTGAGGGTCTTATTAGTAATTCATGGCAGTTTTAATTAACTTACCGTAGTTTTCCCACATTTCCTTGGTCCAACTAAGAGAGCTGAATTGCTTTCGCCGTTAGCTGCTCTTGCTAACAAATCTATAACCTGATTTCGTTCATTTTCATACCCATATAGTGTTGTAGTGTCTTGTTGTAATCTCTCCTTTAGGAACTTCCTGATATTTTCAATATTCTTCATTTCTTTAATGTTTATTTACTTAGAATTTTAAGCGCAAAAATATTCGCTCTCAATTCGCTTCTTACCGGACCAATTCGCCGTAACAAAAAAAGTGACCGAAAATAAGCAAATTGAAGATTTATCTTCAGTCAAACTTCATTTTCTTTGTTTTTATATATAAAAAGTTGATTGGTGGTACCTGTAATACCTCTATTTAATTTTGAATCAATAAAATTGTAAGCAGATTTCATTTAAATTTGTTAATTTCATTTAAAAATCAAGAAAAATTGAATTGTTTATGATTGTTGTTGTTATTTCTTTTGTTTGTTTTATTGGTGCTTTGCCTTCAAATAGAAACAAAATTTACGGTAATCTTTTATTTTAGAATGTAAGAAAACATGCCACCTCCACCAAGACCTCGTGCTTCAATTTCTGGACGTCCAAGTGCTCCTGCTCCAATGAGCGAACGACAACAGATGGCTTTGTTGATGCAAATGACATCTTCCAGTGAAGCTGGTAAATGAAAATAAATCTCCTTGCGACAAATATTTTAACAAACTCTTTCTTTAGAATTGAGCCCAAACAGTCAAAGTGGAAAACCAAAAGATAGAAACGAACGTGGTGAAACTGGTTTGCATATTTGCGCCAAAAAAGGCGACCTTGATGGAGCGAAGAAGCTGTTAGAGCAAGGAACAAATCCAAATGTGACAGATTTTGCTGGTAAAATGAAACAACTTTCATTATTTTTACCAAAAATTAATTTCTTTTGACTGTTTTAGGCTGGACGCCACTTCATGAAGCTGCCAATCATGGACATTATCATGTAGCTCAACTTCTCTTAAAACACGGTGCTAATGTCAATGCAACTGGACTTGATGACGTTACTCCATTACATGATGCTGCCAGTATCGGTAATCAAAAACTCGTAAAGCTTCTTATTGATAAAGGAGCTGATCCACTATTTAAGAACAAAAAAGGAAAAACTGCCCAAGATGTGGCTCATCCATCGTTAGCAAACTTCTTGAGAACAACATTAGGTAAGTTTTTAATTACCATAAAAAATTAATTAATATCTGAAAGACTAAATCGTTGCTAATCCCTTCCGTAATCTTATCATAACAACCCAAAAGTTAATATTTTCATTTCGCTCTCTTTACATATCCAGAGAGAGCTTTCAAAAGCTCGTGGGAAATTTCTCTCTCAATTTTTTGCAACTGAGATTAAAAAGAAATTTGAGAGCTTCAAAGCGAAATCTTAAAAAAAAAGAAACATAAAGAAGAAAAAGCACACATACATTTATTTATATTCACATGCAACTCTTTAGATATTCGCTCGTGTTATTCTGTTTGTTTATCTCACTGAGTCAGCCGCTACTACTTATTATCGGGCACCATATTGACAATTAAATTATTCTCTCCCAACTTCCTCTCTCGTTTTGTCCGTTCACCAAAAGAGTTTTTATTTTTGTTTTATGAAATGAAACTTTAATATGCTACAATCATTATCGCGGTACGGTGTTTTTCCATAATTTTTTTTATTTTCTGTTTCTATTGAATAAAAAATACAATTTGAAAAAAGAATAAATATAGGGAAAAAGTTTTACACATAAAAAGTACCGAAGTTTGGAGAGTTCAACGTGAAGAAGAAAAGAAAATAAGTTGTACAAAACAGAATTCTTTGTTTTCACGTTTGTGTGTCGTTTTCTCGAGCAGTACTTAACTGAAAGTAAGCGGAAGAAGAAGAAAAAGAAGAAGTCTCGGATTTTTGTTTTTATGAACTCGTCATCAGTTTCAATATGAAAGGATTAATCTAAATAGTGATGAGATTACAACGAAGGTAAAACGTGTGACATGGAAATAATTGACGTTCGTTTATTTTTAATTAATTTAAATACAAACAGCGGAAGAGGAGAAAAAAAATCCGTTAATCTCTGATAATTTCCATCCATAACGAATGCAGTCATTTGTTTTGTGTATAAAGTTCGTTGAACACGTCAAAGTGTAACAAGAAGAGAAGAAACTGGCAAAAATTGTTGTGTGAAAAATATCAGCGTACACATACAACAAACAGTCCCATCGTTAAGTGAAAAGTGTGCCGGTCGAGAAAAGGATAATCGATAATGGGGAAATGATTAAATGAAAACTAAAAGAATCATTTTGCATGAGTCGTTAGAATTGTTATTATTATTAACAACTAAACAACAGCAATTTAAATGAGTTGTTAATGTTTATCGGATTTAAACGTGGTAAATGAAATAGGATTACAAAATAATTTCTTTCAACTCATTGAACAAAATTTCTCGCGGAAATGTTTAGTCATTGAAAACAAATAATTTAAAAGAAATCAATACGAATTATTGACAATGTAAAATATTCTTTTAAAAGACAATAAATAGTGACAAACAAAAGGATTAATTGCGGTCTAATTGTCCATGAAAAATTTAACGAATCACGATTTATGTTGTTTTATCTCCCACTCACATTGCCAATAAATAAAACGAATGATGTGCGAATGAAAACAATTTTCTGTGCTTCTGTTCTGCTTTTATCGTTTTATAATCTCAACTCGATTTAATATTTTAAATCTCTTGACTAATTTATTGTATAATCTGACACTTCAAATGATTCAGAAGAACCAACATAATTGTAAAGCTTTTATATAACGTCAACAAGCAAGTAAGAAAGCAAACGGAAGAGTCGCTTAGTAAAGCGATTCGATTGTAAATGTATTTGAATGTTTACAATTAAAATAATATTCGCATTTCACCGATCATACAAAGCAGTGCCGCGACCACAAAAACACTCAACACGCCTTCAAACCGAAAAAGCCGCAAAAACGCAGTGAAGCGAAAGAAGATTTTTCATTTTTCTTTACATTTCTCTCCTTCTTTTCCTCGTGAACGAAAGATTTGATTGAAAAATTAATCAAACGTAGAAGCAGCGTAAATGTGTTTTAATTAACTTGACAATAGAGTTTAACAAGGTGAAAACAGCAATGGTGACTCACCATTGAACAGTTACGCAATCTTTGAGATTTATTTCACTTTCATGCTGAAGAAAGCTGCGTAGGAATTTATTAAGGCAGCTGGTCGTTAAGTCGAAAATGAAAGCAAAGAGAAAAGTTCCGTTCAAGGTCACTNGCAAATGACATCTTCCAGTGAAGCTGGTAAATGAAAATAAATCTCCTTGCGACAAATATTTTAACAAACTCTTTCTTTAGAATTAAGCCCAAACAGTCAAAGTGGAAAGCCAAAAGATAGAAACGAACGTGGTGAAACTGGGCTGCATATTTGCGCTAAAAAGGGCGACCTTGATGGAGCAAAAAAATTATTGGAGCAAGGAATCAATCCAAATGTGACAGATTTTGCTGGTAAAATGAAACAACTTTCTTTATTGTTACCAAAAGTTAATTTCTATTGACTGTTTTAGGCTGGACTCCACTTCATGAAGCTGCCAATCATGGACATTATCATGTAGCTCAACTTCTTCTCAAGAACGGTGCTAATGCTAATGCAACTGGACTTGATGACGTTACTCCACTACATGATGCTGCCAGTATCGGTAATCAAAAACTCGTAAAGCTTCTAATTGACAAAGGAGCTGATCCACTATTTAAGAACAAAAAAGGAAAAACTGCCCAAGATGTGGCTCATCCATCGTTGGTTAATTTATTCCGAACAACTATCGGTAAGTGAACAAGAAAGCACTTTAAAACTTCTACGACTTATTTCAAGATTCTTTTGATCATTTGTGAAGAGTTTTACAATCCCACATATCGAAATGCTTCTTAGTTCTTTCATATTCTTGAATATAAGCTCATACGAATGAACTCTCTTCTTTAACGCTCCCTCTCACAACAAGCAAGCACGAGAAAATTGTTTTTGAAATCACCAACATCACTAAATATCCGAGAACATGTACACTGTGAGCGAAAATGAAAAAAGAAAAAAAAAACAACGAAAATCTCGGCAAAGTCATAAATATTTAGTTTCAAATTTCATTCTTCTTCGATTCATTAAACTTTCCGTATATTCGCTTAAGAAATATTTTATTTTTGTTGTTTACGAGTGAAAATAACTCGACATGAACAAGTGATAATTAATGTGATGAAAAATCAAATAGAAATAAACTGAGAACGAAGAGAGAACGAAAAAAAGAAGTTTTGAACGATGACATCACATTAAATTGTACAAAGAAAGATCTGTGGAGTGTTTGAATATTATTTCAAAGTTGTCAAATCGATCGTAATTCTGTCAGTTTTCATCAAACGAAAACAGATAGCTTCGAAGATATTTTTTTTATGGAATCTCTCGTGACGTTCTAGAGACGAAAGCTGATTTGAAGGCCGAAAGATTTATGTGAGTAATGAAAAAGAAAGAAAAAGAATCTCTTGAAACTGTATACACAACGAAGAATATCTACACGAAAGAATCTCGCGAAAATTTTCACTGTTTTCTTTCACCAATTCTTTTTATTCTGTTGTTTTAACCAGCCATTTAATTTTACTTCAAACGTATGCAAAAGTGTTTATGTGTCACATTTATCGACACTTCCATCAAATGTCTTTGTAATTGTCGTGTCGTTGTCAGTAAATTCTTATTTGAAAATATATCTCTTTTCACGAAAATGATTTTCGTTGTTTGAACTGTTCTAATCTTCAAATATTCATAAGCGAAGAGCAATAACTTTTCAGTTCTTTCAACATTCTCAAGGCCACGCTAGGTGTATTCATTTTAACTGTGTAACGTGAAAAACTCTAAAGACCTGTTTTTATAAAAATATTTAATTCCTAAAGTAATTGCAATGTCGAGGCTGTTGACATCCACAAGTCATGTTTACCTACTGGGTATAATTTTTGGAAGCCAAAATTTACTTTTGTAAACGATCTTTAAACTGTAAAAAGAAATTAAAGACAAAATTAATAGTCTCAGACGCCTTTTTAAACGAGAATGATGAAGAAAAAGAGAAATCGAAATAAAGCTTTTACAATCGATGCTTCATTCATGTTTTCAACTAGATATGGAAATTGTTAAATAAATGTCTGGCATTCATCGTTTGTCGTCAATGGACAGTCATAAATGGACATTCTTTTCAATTATATATATTATTTTTTTTATCTTATTTATTCGATAAAATGACGAAAACAAATTACAACATTAACTCTCACTTTATTATGTATGTGGAGAAGCAAATTCTTTTATCGGTTTTGCATTATTGCACAATTCTCCTTAACAGTTTAAAAGCAATTTTACGAGTGTCTGATTATTGCCTTCTTATTTTAACTTTTTTGTTTTTTGCTTGCAAATCATACAATCGGCGTGCGCGTTTTGCGTACTCTCTCTCTCTTTCTCTCATTTATTCTTCTCTCTCTCTCTTTATGGAGAGCCGGCAAAGAAGAAGAAAAACTTTTTCTTCGTAAAATTTTCTGTGCGATGTTCAATCAGTTTGGTTTTCGTCTTGATTTCGGACGGATTTTCATCGAATCACGCGGTGATTTTAATCTGCTTTTCATTCATTTACTCGACATTGTATTGTTGTTATCGAAAAAATAAAATATTTCGGCAGAATAATTAAATGAGGTAATCTTGCCATTTAATTTATATATTTATACGCGATCTTAAAAGCTATAATTATTAAAATTATAAACTTCATGTTGCCATTTAAATTTCAATTAGTTGTGTGTTTAATTTTATCGTGATACAAATTCAAAAAGCGATATGAAAATGGACGAGAACAAAAAGTAGTTTTTTTCTTTTAATTTTTTTTTGCAATATGCTCGTAGAATTTTAATTATACTTTTACTCTCTTTGATGATTGTTTCTCTCTTGCATTTTGTGATGTTCCTCGTCATTTCTCGTGCTTTTTTATCAAGAGAATATGGAATAATTCGAGGAATATTGATATGAATAATTTCACCATTAAAAACGTCATAAATATGAATTTTGATAAGTTAACAAAACTTTATTTGATATTGAGATTAATGGAAGTAAGGAAAAAAAAAAGTTTGAACTCTTCACCTCGATGTTCATTAATAAAAATTTGTTTATTACTTAACCATCATTTTTCAAAATCATCGAACATTACAAAATCTTCAGAATTTTTTCTGATAGCAACAAATATGTTTAAAGAAGTAAAAAAATATAAATAATTAAGCAAGGTATCAGACATCAGATCCCTTCCTCCCATAAGCGATCAAAGTTTCAAGACCACCTGATGCACAATGACTACCTAAATATATTAATTTCGCGAAACATAATTTTACGCTAAGAAACGTTATACAAGAAGGGAGTGAGAGGGAGAGAGAAGGAAAGTAAAGAAGAAATTCCAACAGTAAATGACCTCCTCAATAGATTTAAAAGATGTTAACAGCAAACCAAAAGCTTTTTTTCGCTTGTATTCGTGAGAACTCAAAGGTTACAGAAATATTGGTGGAAAAGAAAAAAAATAAATGAAGTAAAACGATTGAAGCATTCCCGAGAAGATTTATTGTTACTTTTTTTTCATTCTCTCTTCAAGACGATGACGGTAAGGTAAATCTGAGGAAATAAAAATTATGAGATTTCACTACATAGCGGATATATGTTTATGATCAAACAGTTTAAGATGTTTTTTCTTTCTTCTTGAAATGTAAAGTAAGTAAGCTGTTAAGCTGCTTAAATATTGAGAAGAAATAAAATTTATTATTTGTCGAATATTGCTGATTCAAGAACATAATCAAACTCTCGGATTTTTATGTTTTTTTCCTTCGTCGTCATGTTGAATTTTTTATACCTTTTTTTAAAGACTCTTCAATCAAAAGTGAATTTAATTTTGCTTCTCAACGATCCAAAGAATGTCGTTTCATTAAATTAATTACAATTCTTTTTTGAATTGCATTGAATGACGATTTTTAATTTTTTCTTTAAACAGAAATGGCGAACAAACGTGATCTTCAACATCAACAACAGAATCAAAGCCAAAAGAAATCAACAAATACAGAAAATAAAAAATCAAATGAAGCTGAAGAAGGAAGCATAACTGGAGCTGGTACATCATCGACTGCACCTTCTGATATTTATGAGTTTGTGTCAACTCCAAAACCATCTTCATGCAGTTCTGGATCGGGCGATGAGAATCCCAGTAAATCGTCAGATAAATCCTCAGATGACAAAAGTGGAACTGATAGTGACACACCAACGACAAATCAGCAACAGAAAAGACCGATAAATGAACCTCAAGAACAGTCAGATGAAAGTTCATCGACTGCTGATGAAGATGCGAAACGAAAGAAACGAAAAGATTCTGAACAGAAAGATGGAAATAAGACGACGAGTGGAAGTAATCGAATGACTTCAAGAATTGGACAAAAGCCACCGGGACCAGCTTCAAAGACAATGAATTTAATGAACAAAAACACGACAATGACAACATCAACAACAAGTAGCAGTAACAATAGCAGCACCAGCAGCAGCAACACAAACGCGATGAGCGATCGGAAAAGTCCTTGCGAGATGTCAACGAAATCAGCAACGGAAAGTGACACAGAAAAAGATGAAGATGGAAAGGAAGGTCCAAAGGTGCCGCCACTTAAGATTGTGATACCTCAACAAGCTCCTGGCACGACGCAAACAGAGACACAAGAAACTCAAAACAGCAATCAACGAAACAGCAAACAACCGACGACGACAACATCGCGTAGTCATCCTTACGTCGTCACATCATCGAATTCAAATGATGGAACTGGCAGTGACAAAGACGGTGCTGGTGGAACAACAACAAGAAGTCACAGTCCATCAGCTGACTCCAATAAGTCTGATGATGCAAGCAAATCAAGTGTCGTCAACGTTGGTATTGCTGGTGGAAAGTCGAAGGAACCTCGAATCTTAAGAAGTTCAAGAAAAGATGCAAAAGATGATCGCGGATCGAATAATTCTTCACCTCAATTACCAACCAGCTCAACTCCATCACCAGCAACACAAAATATTGAATCGTCAAGTGGAAATGAACCTGAAACTCAACAATCGAACAACAACAATCAAAATGTTCCATCATCGTCTTTATCTTCATCAACAAAATCAACATCGACGACGTCAACGACACTGACGAGTGTCACATCATCAGATTTGTCTTCAAATACACAAAACACATCACAAGCAACACAACAACAACTTCAGCAACAGCAACAATCGTTGCAGCAGCAACAACAACCACAAAATTCCGTTGAACTTCATCCGAGAAAGAGAAAAATTAAAGCGAGTAGTCGAGAACCAGCAGCAGTCGTCCCATCGTCAGTTGACATGAAAGACTCGAATTCGAAGGATGGTCAAGAGAAGAGTGAACCAGTTCATCCTCATGATCAGCCATTTACGAATTGTTATCAAATGTACATCGATTTAAGGAAGCAGATTGAACAACGTCATCGGAATCTTCATCCTGTTGAGCCGCGACCGTTGAAAGGTCTCGAAGATTATCTCATGAATCGTCGGACTTATTTGTTGCAAGGAAAAACTTCAATGGAGCCAAATATCATCATTCCACCTCTACTGCCAACACAAATGAAAGAAACTTTCGTTGAGCAAGAGAAAGAGCGTCATAAGTTGAAATTGCGGCATATTGTTGAGAAAGAGAAGATGGTGCTATCGAAGGAACAGGAAATCATTCGTGTTCATTGTAAAGCAGCTCAGATGATTGCAAATCAAGCGCAGCCGTTTTCAGTTGCAACTATTTTAAAAGACGAAGAAGTATACAACATTATCACTCCTGAACAAGAAGAGAAATATCGAAATAAAAACAGAGAACGTTCTCATGGTCGTGTTTTCTATCAAGCATTGAAGGAGATCGATGACAAATATGATAAAATCAAAGTAAGTATTTAATTAATCAACTAACATTTTAATAAATTGATTTTTAATTAATTTTAGGAAGCGATGATCATTCGACACACAAATGAAGCTGAAAGTCTCATGGCTGTTCAAAAGATGGATTGGGGATGGAAAATGAAGGAATTTGCACTTTGCGAATATAAAACAAATCCAGAAATTGAAGAGCTTTTTGTGCCGATGATTGATGTTTGTGATGTATGCGATGAGTACAGTACACCGAGCATAAAAACTTAATATAATTATTTGTTAAAACAATGAATTATAATTATTGTCTTAAAAAATTTAATTAATCAAATAAATGCAACTGTTCAGAAGGAATTAACGGTTTTATAGGAGATTTAAAAATTATAGCAACTACTGGAAAAACTTTCTCAGTATCCCGGACATACTCAATGTTTTAAAACATCACCGAAACATTCCAAGATTTTTCGCCATTTTTCGTCGAGCAGAAAAATCTTAAACTAAATTCCTTCAAAGAATAATCATTACAAAGAAATCAATCTAAAAATAATATTCAAAATGTAAGTGAAACATGTTTGAATAAATTGCATATTGAGTCACAGTGAAATTTGTTAGATTATTATAAAAAAAGGAAGTTATTATTGAAAGTGAATTTTGTGAAAATATTTCAACCTTTCATCATGATTTTCGTATTCATTTATCTATTGTTATATCTAATTTTACTGAATATGCTTAAATACTTAATCATACAATAGAAAAATTTATCTCACTTTACATATTACGTTTCTTCTGACCTTGACGAATTTTTTTTCCAATCAAGAGAGCTAATGAAAAAAATCAATAATTTGAATGCGCATTTGCATTAACATTTATTCCTCTCAGGTACATGCCAAATAATGGAAACTACAGAAACAATAATAACATGTATCAATCTCAAAATCGCGGCTACCAACAGTACGATTCACAACCTTCATTCAAACGAGACCAAAGTAAAAATGGAGAAACTCTTCGTCCTGTGAATTATGACAATGTAACTCCATTCCGTAAAGACTTCTACAATCCCAGTGAATCAGCACGTTCACGTACTCCAGAAGAAATAAAAGCTTTGACTTCGAAATATGAAATAAGTTTAGTAGGCCGTGACAGTTCCAAATATGCTCCGTTGGCTCTTTTCTCTGAAGCTGGATTACCTGATTATATCATGAATGAGTGAGTTTTGAATGGTATTTAAAATTAAAACCGCATAAAATTGAATTTAAACATTTATTTAGAATAACAAGACAAGGTTTTGTTAAGCCAACTGGAATTCAAGCTGTTGGATTTCCTTGCATTCTCTCCGGAAGAAATCTCGTTGGAATTGCTAAGACTGGAAGTGGAAAAACCTTAGCTTACATCATTCCAGCATTGATTCATTTGAAACATCAACAAGCAGTGAAACCAGGAGAAGGTCCTGTTGCTTTAGTTCTCGCACCAACCCGTGAACTTGCACAACAAATTCAGAAAGTGGCCAATGATTTTGGTCTTGAAAGTCGCATAAGCAACACTTGCATTTTTGGCGGTGCACCAAAAGCAAATCAAATGCGAGACTTGGCAAAAGGTGTCGACATTTGCATTGCAACACCAGGAAGATTAATTGACTTCTTAGAGCGCGGTTTTACTGACTTGAAACGTTGCACGTATTTAGTTCTTGACGAAGCTGATCGAATGTTGGACATGGTAAGTTAAACTATTCATTAAATGTTAATTAAAAAAAGGTTAACTCAAAATTTTCAAAAGGGATTCGAACCACAAATTCGAAAAATTATGTCACAAATTCGCAGTGATCGTCAAGTGTTGATGTTCAGCGCAACATGGCCTAAAGAAGTGAAAAATCTCGCAGAGGAATATCTCATTGACTACTTGCAGATAAACATTGGCTCGATGAATCTTTCAGCTAACCACAATATTGTTCAGATTGTCGACGTGTGCGAAGAAACAGAAAAAGATGAAAAGTTGATGAAAATTTTGAGTGAAATTGCAAACGAATGTGATCGTAAAACAATAATTTTTGTGGAAACAAAACGTCGTGCTGACGAAATTACTCGAACAATCAATCGTCGAGGCTTCAATGCTGTCGCTATTCATGGCGATAAAAGTCAAAATGAACGCGATTACACACTCAACTCGTTCCGCAGTGGACGAATGAACGTTCAAATTCTGGTCGCAACTGATGTTGCAAGCCGTGGACTTGGTGAGTCGTTATTCCCACTCTTATGTCTCTCTCACAAAAAAAAAAACCTTTTATCAGTCAGAATTTCATATTATGGCCGAGATCTCTCGCTGTTCAAAGCTGAAAACAAAAAAATCAAATTTTCTTTTGGTTCCATCCACTTTTTTACTTGCAGGATTTTTTCACCTCGTTTTTTTGTGCGGGGCAAAATCTTATGCAATGTTTTATTATGTTTAGGAACATTAATTGATAAATGATATCAAAATAACAAAATTCGCACATGCATCAAACAAAACTCTTCTCTTCTTGAAAAGAATTCTTCAGTATTCACAATTGAATTTGGTTGTCTTCTTTCTAACAATTTTTTGATAAATTATTTAGTCGATGATGGCGATGACGACGAGCTGGAGAAGTGATGACAATCTGTGGATGTTAAAGCAACGTAGATAAAGGTTTGTGATATTTTATTTATTGTCAAATTTTAGAGTGAATACTGGGAATTTCATAAGAATATATTACAATCTCTCTCTCACTCTCTCTATTAACAATTAATTAATGAAAAACTTTGAATTGAGAAGTGCCAAGTTGAATTATCCACGAGACATGCGGTAAAGTGCAAATTGGATGAACTTGATTACATCGTACGGAAAAAAAGAAAGAAAGAAAGGAGTTGGTGTTTGTGTTTGTTGTCTTTATTATAAATTGTGAAGATCTTTATGGCCAATAAGTAATTTTTGACTGAAAAAACTTTTAAATATACAAAACAAAATTCATAAAAATACTGAGATAAAAAAGAAGAAACTTTGATAAACGAAAAATGAAAAATGACGGAAACTGCAAAAGTGATTTATTTTGGATTTAATTTAAAAAGCAAAACAAGCGAATGTGATGAAAGTCTGATTGATCTTCAAGCTGCAGTTCCAGTTACTGAAAACGAATGAAAAACTAAGTCATGGGCAGCTTAAGCGTTGCTTTTATGTGATGAAAGCTTTTTCGTTGTTTTCTCGTGCATGGAAATGTTTGTGGAAGATTCAACAAAAGCAAAAAAAAACGAGATAAGAAAGAAGAATTGAAATATCCCATAATGAACAGGATAAGTAGATGAATCTTCAGTTTATTTTCCTATCATAATTTTTGTTTTCTATTTAAAAATAACTTGAAAGAAAAAACTTTTTTAATTTTTCTTTTTAGAAAGCAATAGAATTAAGAAACTCTTTTTAGGGTTTGGATCGTCGAGAAGATTTTTTTTTTGTAGACTTTAATCCAACTTTAAGAATTCCTGAACCTGCTTAAACATTTTTTTATGATTAAACACGCGGCTTTTCCTCCAATCCCTTCCTCCTTTCCTATCAACTGTTAGATTACTCCTGTCAAGAAAAGGATTTTCAATTTATTTTTTTAAACAAAACGATGAGAAAAATCCGAGAATTTTTTCGCAATGCAAATTCTTTCTTATAAAATAAGAAGAAAGGAGAAAAGAAATGAAAATGATTCACTTTTAATGATTGATTGGGAAAATTGTTTGTGTTTGATTGCAAACCTTTCCGAATCGATAAACATTTTTCATTTTCAGAGGTAAAGTTTCGTTCCAGGTAAAGTTTAACATAACTTTAACAAACTCCTTTAAAACATTATTCATTTCGAGAAACACTTTTCCTTTAATGTTTGTCAATATATTTTTTTTATTTTTCGTAAACTAAATTCACATTTTAACTCGTCAATTTTCTTTCTTTCAAATCCTCAAAAAAATAAAAACAAAAAAAATCAAAACTAAATATAAAAAATAAACGAAAATTGGAAAAAAATGAAATTTCCAATTTCAATTGATGCTGAATTGTGAAACAAAATAAACGAAATTTTCACAATCAGATGTCGACGATGTTAAATTCGTAATCAATTATGATTACCCGAATAATAGCGAAGATTATGTACATCGAATTGGACGAACTGGAAGATCTAACAACAAAGGACAACAAACTGGAACAGCTTACACGTTGTTCACAAACAATAACTCAGCAAAAGCAAATGACTTGATTAATGTGCTACGCGAAGCTAATCAAATCATCAATCCACGTTTGCTTGAGTTGAGCAAAGGATCTTATGGGAAGAGTGAGTTGTGCTTTGAGATTCTTAATTACTTCATTAATTTCACATCAAAATTTCTTTCTTTCTTTTTCATTTAGAAGGAAACTATAAGAAAAGTTTCGGTGGTGGCGGTGGCATGAAAAACATGAGAAACGATATGGGTGGCCATCAAATGCGTGGTGGTGGAATGCAAGGAGCTGGAATGAAACGTCGCTGGGATAGTTCAAATGGTCAAAGTGATCAAGGACCAAACAAACGTCCTTATCAACCAAATTCCCATTTCTCGAATAGTGGAAATTCCGGAGGTTTCCAACCAAAGCCTTATCGCTCAAACAACTATGATCAAAATAAGCCAGCCACTCAATCTTATTCTCAACCAGCTTCTTATGGCAAATTTCCAAGCTACACGCCCACTATGCAAATGCCCCCAGCTATTGCTCAATATCCAGGAATTGCATCAGCAGTTGCTAACTTTACTTTTCCACCACCTCAAACTTCAATCATTCCTCCTTTACCCAAACATTAAACAGCTTACCTCATTAATCTTATGATTTCATTTCTAATTTAGAAATCTTTTAAAAAATTTACACAATTATTTAACTTCATGGCATCATACCCACCTAATATTCTTACCTCCAATTAATATGAGAAATTCTTTTATTAATTATTCCTTTTTTTCTTCTCATATTAACTAATCGGTCATTAAACCAATCGTATAAGTAATCATAACTAAAAATAATTCATTTAGAGCATAAGAATCATAGAAACACATTTGGAAGAAATCAAAATTAAATGAAAATATCGACGGGATCATTTTTAGGTTCTGATATAAAACAGGAAGAAATTAATTAAAGCATTTTCAATAAAATAAAATGCTTCATTTCTGTTCTGTGACTGTTGTGTGATTGTCGTTCTTATAATAATTATCAATGCACATTCAAATATTTATGTTTCTCACCGTAACAACACACAAAAATTCTGTGAAAATGAATTAAAAAAATTTGGAAAATTCCGGGAAAGTGAATTAAAACAGAAGAATAAAGATGAATTTACAAATAATCAGATCTTCTTTTTGCTTTTTAGAGGAGTTTCAGATTCGTGTAAATTGCCTACAATTTTATTTCAATGTATGGAAAACATTTTCCAATTTCATTCAATGAGATTTTTTGTTAATTTTTCCGACTCCACATGTCTTATTTACATTGGCATGGTAAGAAGAAAACATAAAAATACGAAGTTTGAACAGAATTATCAACGAGAAGATAAAATTGTAAGCGAATATCGCAAGATTATGAAATACCGTGAAACATTTTCAGTATAAAAGTCGAATAGAAATCTTCAGTTTCATCACATTCAGTTTTCATATTTAAGTGAAAGTATCGAAATGGAAATTTCTTGTTACTATCAACAATTAGATTGGGCTGGTTTTCCAGACTCCTACACTTGTACCGTCACCTCAGCGACCATAACTGAAGAAGGAATTGAAATCAAAGATTTTATTGGCGAACATATGGAAGGAAAAAGTAACAAAGATGTGACGGCATTGAGATTCAACAACACTGTTGTTAGCTTTTTCCCTCGAGGAATATTCAAAACATTTCCCAACTTGAAAGTTTTGGAGATTCACAATTGTGGATTGAAAAAAGTTTCACGTTCTGACCTTGAAGGTCTTGAAACATTAAAAACCTTTTATCTTCAGAAAAATCGCCTGAAAACTTTACCAATCGATTTGTTTGACGACATGCGCGATCTTCAAAGAATATTTCTAAGTGAAAACAAGGATTTGGAGTTTATGAGTTCAGATATGTTGAATGAAGACTTAAAACAACGTTTGAAAATCATAACTCTAGAAAAAACTAAATGTGTTGATGCATTTTATGCCTCGGGAATGAGTGACAGTTTGAAATCACTTGACGATTTATTGCAAATTATCGACGACAAATGCAAACCTCCCAACGAAGCCCCAAAGGATGATAACGAAGAAGTTGACAACGAAGATTCCAACAATTTCAAACATTTATGGGAATCAAAGAACTTAAGTGACTTTACAATTTTTGTTGATGAATCAAATGCTTTTCAAGTTCACAAAATTGTTTTGACTTCAAGAAGTTCAGTTTTTCGTGGACTTCTTGTTGAAGATGTTAAAGAAATGAAATTGGAAGAATTTGATGTTAAAGACGTTAAAGATTTCCTTCGTTATCTCTACACTGGACATCTTTCAATGGACTTTAATGAAGTTCCTATTCTCAAACTAGCTACAAAATTCAACATTATTAAACTGAAATCATATTGTGAAAATGAAATTTTAAACACTTTCACTATTGGATATTTAACAACACCCGATCAAGTTAAGCTTTCAGCTTTGCAAGAGTTAAGAAAAAGCTTTCATCAAATTAAGACGTTGCCTGACAGTTTGATCTTCAAACCTGATTTACTGGAAGAAATTATCAAAATGAAGCAGAAACTCGAAGTTTTACTAGAGAATTGTGACGTCACATAATTTTTTTTAATTAAATTAATTACCCATCAATAAATTTTTATTACTTAATCATGACAATATTTCATAACAATTTTCGTCGAGATCAATGAAGATATTACGACATCCATGACAAAGTTTTCTTTTGAGGTCATTTTCACTTCCATTCACCGACATTATCGAGTTGGTTTGAATTTCTTCCATGTTCTTTAAATTATCCTCATTTCCAGCTAATTTTGATACAGAACGTGAAAACTCGATGGCGAAAAGAGTCTCAGAATCTTGATAATCTAGCAAACTTTTGCACATCTCACATCGTTGTTGATTTGAAACTTCTTTCGATGATATTTTACTGCATGTTCTGTAAACTGTTGAAACTGTTGATGAGAAGTTTTCTTGCAATCCATTTATGAATTTTGATGTAAGATTTTGTATGCTTGCGAACTGTCCAAAGTTGTCGCCATAATTCTCATCAGACAAAGTGTTGAGCTTGTTGAACTTCACGTAACTTGCAACTTCAACTTCACTTAAATCTTTAATTGGACGAACAAACTTCAATGATTCAATTCTATCATCACAGAAAGCAACGTCAAGAGCTGCAGAACTTCCACGGCCAACAGCAATATCAGTGAGGAGACGAGTTGCTAATGTTATTGAAATGTCTGGCACAAAAACGTATTGAA
Source organism: Clunio marinus (assembly GCA_900005825.1). Taxonomy (NCBI): domain Eukaryota; kingdom Metazoa; phylum Arthropoda; class Insecta; order Diptera; family Chironomidae; genus Clunio; species Clunio marinus. Next base: position 439,153 of record CVRI01000059.1, read on the forward strand.
AGATCAAACTTGACGCGAGAATCCTTAAAATTTTGTTTCGTTGCATTGCAAGGAAATCTTGTTTTGTTGAAAGCGATTTCAAAGATTTAAATGATGATTTGAAGGTTTCTTCTTCCTGAATGATTCTAGTAACATCTTCTTTCGTGATTTCATTGATAAGTGGAATGTCACTTGAAGAACTTCCAGCAATTGATGAATAAAAACATTTAAAGTTTGGAAACTGTTTCAGAACATTTCTAACAACTTCAAGTTTTTCATAACGTTTGTCAACATCATTAGTTGTCCCTTCTATACAATATTCATCAATAAATATAAAATCCATATTGAAACATAATCTTTTATGCGTTTCTTGTTCAAATGAAAACATCACCATGTGAGCTAAACAAATACTTTCAACTCGACCATTGAAATGAAGTAAAACATTTGAATGACGACGAACAACTTTTGTCGAGCCTAATGCTGCTCGGAATTTATGTCTAACGTAGGTGAGGAAGCATGATTCACACATTGATTCCCTAAAATCCAACTTTATTTTGCTTTCTTCAATTTTACACTTTTTGCAGATTTCTCCTTCAAATCCATTTGTCTTTGGATCTTCTATCATTGCATGTGCTCCACCTTCATCACCAAAATCATCTTCAACGATGCTGCACATTTTTTGTTATAAAATTTAATAATTTTAAGTGAAACACGTTCGAAGTTTATTTATTGAAAGCTTAGCTGATTATTACGAAATGAATATGGAAAATTTGACAGTGTAAGCGAAACTAGCGCACACCATGCGTAATAAAAGATTCAACACATTATTTATAATTTTATGAAAATAAATTTCATTAATTTATTGATGTTTGAGAAATAATTAAGCTATAATTATAATTAGTATGTTAACGTCTTCGATCACGTGAACGACTTCTACTGCGATGTCTTCTCTCGTTTCTGGTTTGCTGATCTCTACGATGACGATCTTCACGTCTGGATGATTCTTCTTGTCTTCTCGCTGCTTTTCTTCTATCATGTTCTTCATTAGAACTACTGCTAGAATCATCTCTCTGGCGTTTCTTTTTTGATGATTTCGATTTTCTAGACGATGAGTTCGATGATGATCTCGATCTTCGTTTTCTTTTCTTCTTTTTTTGATGTTTCTTTTCAATCTTTTCCAGTTGTTTCAGTAACTCTTTCTTCTGTTTCTTGCTCAACCCTTTAAGAAGCTCAATTTCAGGTTTTTTCTCACCTTCATCTTCATCTGGAATCAATTGATGACGACTGCCTTGTTGTTCAAGACTCAGAGCATTTCTTTTCAATGCAAGTCCATCATCTTTCATTCCTTCTTTGAGTTTCTCTTCAATTCCACCTTTTGCCAATAACTCATTGGCTTCTTGTTCGGAATGAATCTTTTTTGCTTCGCTCATTGATAAACTGAACATGGCACAGATTTTATCTGTATTAATGTGACCGAATTTGTGACACTTGATGCAGCGAACATTTCTTACTTGGATTCCAAAAGGTTGATCACGAATTTCAGTGTCGCCTTTGCAATATGATTCTCGAGGTGCATTGTATTTTCGTTGCCATTCTAATAATTTAGATTTTAAATATTAGATTTTTGTTATTATTGCAAAAAAGAATTATAGCTTACCAAACTTATATTCTGGTTCATTTGTTTCCTTCTCACGTTCTTTTTTGATACCAGGTGGTGGCTCATACATGAAATTTAAAGCAAGTTTGTCCTTGGAATCTTTAGACAAAAGCGATTTATTCTCATGTAGATTTTGTTCTTTCTCATATTGAGCTCGTAATTCTTCTTGTTTCTTTTTGTAAGCTTCCTCCTGCTGTTCAGCCATCCATACTCTTTTCAGATTATCCCTTGATGCAGGATGGAAGAATTTCTATGAAAAATAAAAAGTAAACAAATATGAATTAATATTTTCTAAAGATTATGAAATATCTTTTATAATTACCTTGCTCATATAATTATTGAAACCTTTACCCATGTTGAAGCTGTTCTAACACACTGATGTATAATAAATTGAGTTAAAGTTTTTTAAATCTCGAAAATCAATTGAAATCGTAATTCGTTTATGGTTTTGACGTCTTTTCAATTCGCGATTGTTGATACAATCTTACTTGTATACCCCTTAATCCTAAAAGTTTAGCAGTTAATTTGAAATTCAAAAAACCGTTAATTATACTTAACTCCTTAATGGAAACATGAATACCTACAAATATTAATAGAATGGTCAAAATAATATGGTAAACTTACAGTCTTTAATGAAAAATGAAGAGAATTTACCTAAATTCTAAATTCTTCAAAACATGCAAATTTATACTTTAGGTCGAGCTTTAAACATAATCATATTACGTATACATAGCATAGCACAAATTAAGCTTGTTAGTAATCACACATAAGACTTGAATAATAAAAAAATTGAGTTGTGACACTCTGTGTAAACATTATCAAATTATGTTATTTCCTTCCATACTTTGCTGACGGGAAACACATCTTTTCAAGAATTAACATCTATTTGCGGTGGAAATAAATGTCGTCGCGTATCATCATGTTAAGCTTTTTAGAAAGCTTGGAAATTTAATGTGTTTGCTTGCTTTGTATGCTGTGTGACGTTGTAAAAATCTGTTAAATTGAACCAGACAATACAATAAAGCAGGAAAAATGAGAGAAATTTTAAAAGTGCCACTTCACGTTTCATTTCATAAATATCTCTGTCGGTTTCGTTTGCCACCTGTGTTAACCACCAGATTGAAGATTAAGAGATAAAAGTTTGCTTCTTTTTTGACAAATAAATACAGCAGTTGTGAAATAATTCGAGGAAGGAAAGTGTTAACACATATCTACACTTTTAATGATAATCCATGTAGTAAAATCAAAATGCAATGATCTTGATATCATTAAGCTTTCAACTGGTGCTCTGAATATGTAGCAGCTTTGAGGTTGAAGCTGTGGTTTACTCGTTTTGTTTATGCAGCCATTGGAAGGGCTTTTCCCAAGTTGGTCGCTTCGGAAAATTAAATAATTAAATTTAATGTTTTCTGTTTGCTTTTCAACACAGAATGTTTGGCGAAAGGAAACAATGCCTATCATTACGCTGTAATAAATTCAGGTAGTCCGATGGTAATTTAGCTTCTCATACATTTGCCAATTTGTGAAAATAATAAAAAACTGCAACGCTTCCTGGTTCGTGAGCCATTGTTTATCAGAAGCTCAACGTAGGCTTTACAAAGGTAAACAAATTAAATTATATTTGTCGGCAATTTTGCCCTCTTATTTGGTGTAAGCATAAAGCATCTCAACTGAGCATTGCGAGTAAATGTTTGTGCGTTTACAATAGCAGCCAACTAAATACCGCGTGAAAGTCAAAAAATCAGCACGAAGCCGCGTTTAACGCAAACAATTGTGGTTGAAATGAGGAGAGGGGATCAAAATCGTGTAGTTTTAGAAGAACGAAACAACCGAGAGGAAAATGGTTAAAGTTAAAAGATATATTTGTACGGTGGCTAAACGCAAACAGCAACTAGAAAATTTTTCACATGCAATTTATTTTTCTTCTTCTTTTTTAACTTCGCGGTACTTTTCAAAGCTTTCAACAAAGAAATAAATGATGCTAATGGAAATTTGTTGAAGCAATTTTCATCAGCAGCACTCTATTACGAGAAGGAGCAACTGTGGTGACTGGTTAGGAGGAAAAAAAAAAAAGAAGAAACGCGAACATGATAAAAAGAATGAAATTGTGTGAAAAAAGAAGAAAGCTTTAGAAGAAACTCTTTTTATGTCTTAACGTCTTAAGAAAGAGTAAGAAGAAGTGATGGGAATTAACTTGATGAGGTTCAGAGAATTTTTTAATGGTAGATTTCGCTAGAAAAGAAGCACAAGCTGAATTATGACAAAGAAGAATTTAAATCTGTTTGTTTTTAAGCTCAAAGTTTAGTTGCATCATTGTCATGCTTCTCTGACTGCACAAAAACCATCTACGAAGATATTTATTTTAAATGGAAGAGAAAGAATTCAAATGTTGCTTCACAAATTCTTTCAGTTGAAGGAAAATCTCTGAAAAATCCGTGGCTGGCATATTAGTGACGTTTGGATGAACATAATTGCATATAACACGATGATGGCTCGAAAGTTTGATCTACACATATCAAAACGAGCAGATTTCAGTCTCTATTGAAAGTTGTAAGAAATTTTGATGGAAAAAATGTGCTAGGAAAAGTGGATTTTCATGTAAATGTACAGATGAGTTTTCCCTCGTAATATTAAAAAAAAAAAACAATAAAAGTTCTATGAAACATACAAAAATAAATAAAAGAAAATGTGGTAAAAACGTTGAGCGAGAGATGAAAATTGCATTTTCGAATTCGGCATCATATACAAAATTTCATTCAACATTAGATGCATACGTTTCATCCCATCCCACATTCCTCACATTATGCTTCGTTCACAACTTTATACAAGCATCAAAATCTCTCCCACTGGAGCGAACAATTGAACATTGTTGAATGATAATGGCAACAAAGTATTATGCATTAGAATTTTTTTTATATTCAATTCTTAATCCACATTTAAAGGAATTCTCAAAGCAACGTCATGTGCAGAAATAAAAGTTTGAAAATATTTCATGTGCATTGAAAATGACTTGACACAATTTTTTATTTTTCACATGCTTTGTTGTTGATCATGGCTGAAAAGTAGAACAATTTTAATCATTTAAGAAATCTTGGAAAGTTTTAGTCTTTAATCCTTTTCAAAGAATTTCATCAAGTTAGTAAATTAAGAAAAGGAAAAATTTATTTTCATTGGATACGAGTAGAATTCAATTTCATTTAATTTCATTCTTTATCAAGACAAACTTCCAATCGCGAAAGTTTCCTAAGCAAGCACCAGAAGGTCATGAGAGATAAAGTTCAAATTGTTCTTACTCGAATGGATTCTCCTGAGCTTCCTTTACATTTCACATGTTTCACGATAAATTCTTTTGCAAGCTTTAAAACTCTTTCCTAGACTCTTTCAATTCATTTAATCCATTTTTTTTTCATACTGAAAACAGACTCGTAATATAAACTGCAAAAGTTTCAAAACTTCTTTTTTTGTTTTGAAGATTTTCGCGAGCTGATAAGGGCAGACAGAAAGAAAGCCAGAAAAAGTATAAAAAGAAAACGACATGAATTATGGATGCAAAAAAATGCTATATCACGTTAGGGTCACCATCAACACACTTGGTTGCTTCCACATTCACCTTCACCCAACTCTTACTCACATAAAAAGCAATGCGTCATAATAAAAAATAAATTTAATTATGAACTTTTCATATCTTTTATGCTTTTTTATGTAGTTTTTTTTTTCATTTGCTTTTGTGTCATATTTTATTTTTTCTCCTAGACGACAAGATAAAATAAAAAGCATTAAAAAGAATTGCGAGGGAGCTCAATTCAGATTCCGAATTTCAGACACATTCAAAGAGTTTCACATAAAATTGTTTGTGATGCAAAAGCTTTGGATCAAGAACAACACCGAAAGAAATGTAGACAAGGCATGAAAATAATAATTTTCTCGTTTACTTGATATGAAAAGCTTTTCTTTTGGACAGAAAACAGAAAATTTTCTTAGCTTAACTTCTTAGATTCGAATAAGAAATTTAAATTTAATTATGACAACACATCGCGTGACATCATTTTTTAAAAGGGATTTTGAGTCTTACTTCTAATGGAAATATTCTCGAATGACAGCAACATAACGCTTGCATTACAAAGTCAACATTGGAAAGTTCTTTTATTTATTTTTCCACATTTCATGCATAGAATACTTATTATAATTTCTCGCTTATACCCTTCCATCTCCATCCTCTGAACTGGATCTCTTTCTACACAACAATGGAACAACATAACTTTGTACGAATATATCCTTTAAAAACATTTCCTTCTTTTTTTTGACGGGTTGAGTCTGGAAAAGTCGAGACCAGTAAAGCAATTCACTGATGCTGAAAAACAAATGCAAGCAAGAACAAAATAAAATAAGAAAAACATTCAAGTACGTGATGGACACAAGGGAAATAACAAATCTTTGTATTTTTTCTGTTTTAAATTTATTTTATTTCATATTCAAAAAGATTTTCTTAAGGTAAATATTACCAACGTCATTATTGTAAGTGGGAAGAAATTTTTATATGATTTCATAGCAAAGCTAAGTCATAAACTCATTTGTATGCCACCAACGCAGAATTTCAACCCACATTTGATGATGAACAGAATGTAATAAATGAACATGGACGCTGTAAGTGTTTTCATTGCAATGTCAAAGGAAATCTTATTTGCCTTGAAGCGAAATTTGGAATTTCATTTGCACACCATCCGCCATCCAATTTCTTCTTTTTAAATCCATCAAACTTGCTAAGAGAAATCTTTTCTTTGGTGCTTTCTCACATTTTTCGACATTTCTTTGACGGAATGTTCATCATAATAAAAGGGAAGAAGAAGAAGAAGATGAGAAAGAAAGCTAACGGGCATACATCAGAAATAAAAGCTCAAAAAGGGCATAAAAAAGAAGCCAAACGACCTAAGAAGAATAAATATCGGGGAGAATGGTTGTTATTGCTTTTTTCTTTCTTCTTTTCTTCACTTGAAAGCGGGAGAATAATTAGTAAGAAGAAGAAAGCGGCGGGGGGGTAAACATGACGGACAATAAGATGGCAGTGCAAAGAGAGAAGACGATTCCACAATCCACTGCATAAAACATTTCTGTAATTAATTAATTTATTTTTATCAGGAACCTTTGCCATTGGCCATTGCCCTTTACACAACTCAAACTTTCCTTACTGGGAGAAGAGCGTTAGGATTTGAAATGAAAGGAAGGAAAAAATATTTTATTATCACACTTACAGAGAAGGGCACATAAAAAATTCTATTTCCCATCATGTTTTCCCAGCTTCATTCCTTCATTCAAGTGCTTGAATTTGTGACTCGTCGAAACAACATGGCACATTAAGTTGGATGAAGTTTATTGTCTTCTATCTTGATGATTTCTACTTTACAACTTGGCCAGATATTATTTTGGAATGGAAACAAAACGAATTTCCGTTGATTTAAATCTGATTTTGATTTCGGATACCTTTCACACATTCTCATTGTTTTTCTTTTCTTTTCTTATAACATTAAACAAAGGGATAAGAACAAACAGTTGAATATTGTATTGGAAGTGAACTATGTGGAAAATAACTTCCATCAACCGAAGTCAAAACGGAAGAATGAGAGCAATAAAGAGTGAACAAATAGCGGAAAATTTCCCTCGCTTTCATGTTGTTATTGAAAACAATAGTAAAGTTAAAAGGTTCTTTATTCATTCATTCAATCTTTCTTTTATTCTTTCTTATCCCACCCACACACACATATCACTTCTTGATTTAAGTTTTATGAGCCTTAATCCGGGAAAGTCTTCTTTCATAGCTTCAATTGCCTTTTTAATTTCGTACAATATATTTTCCGGTCTCTTTGGTATTAAAAGAGATAAACATTTCCCACTTCATTTTCATTATGTCAATTTTCCTTGCCACCCAACTCCGCCTTTCAATCTCAACATATTGATAATTGATTTTGTGTTATAACCGCATTATTGGGTGATATATTTTCTTAAGATATGGGAAAATATAAAACGTTAAAGCTTTTTCTTTACTTTATTCGTATGTACATACGACGACGACGTCTTTCTATGCTCACTTGAACGAAGATGGAGCTTAAAAATAAATTGAAGAGAAAAACAATGTTTGAAAGAGATGAAGGAAAATTGGAATGAAAAGCAATTAAAATCTTTCTCAACTACTATCTAATCAATTAAATATCAATTCTGCTTTAATCACAATTCACATAAATCACACAGATTTAGTAGAAACTTCTTAATTAAAAGTTTAATAGGTTTTACAATCTCAGAATCACCTGAGACCATTGTGGGAAGAAATAAATGTTGCTTAATCTGAGAACATACATAAATATCCACACACATAGCTGGAGAACCTGTTACAGACTTTTTATGTCTTCATCCAAATCTTCATAAATACAAAACGCCAGCTTGCTGTTGAATGCTTTTCAGTGCTTTGAAGAATTTTTCAATTTAGCACATAAAAGGATTCTAAATTGAGCATTAATACGAGAACACATGTGAATGTATCCAACGAATTGATTTCCTTCGTACATAATTTGATTTTAATTTTCTGTCTCTTAAAAACGTAAAAGCGTTTACATCAGCTGCGCCCAATACGTGCTGACTCAATTTTTCTTTTCTATTATTCCACTGGCAACTCCCAAAGCTGTTCAGAAAATATTTTCAGACCTTCTGAATATCTCGGTCGAACAGAATTCTCCTTCGTGTAAGATTACAACAAAAAAACAAAGAACGAGAGAAAAGTAAAATAAAATCAACATCTCTGATATTCTCTGCTTTCAACTTGATAAAAACGGAATATGGTTAAGGTAAAGTGAAGGTGAAAATTGTTGTTCAAGGATTCTTCTACAACTCCCATGACACTCGCTTTTGTGCCTCGAAGGTGAACCCTTGTCAAGGTAAAATTTCTTGTCACTTGTTTATGCATGCAAACCTGAGTCAATAACTAATCTTATCCTCTACTGCTGTCCATGTTTCGAATAACAATCATTGAATCAAAACATTAACTAGACGAAATTTAATCATTTTAAAATTATTTTCTTTCAATTACCTGACTTAATATCACTTTCTGGACATTTCCGTCATCATCATCAGTGATCATTAAACAACTTCGGCATTTCTTACATCCAGATAATATTTTTGTATCGAGTCTTTAAATTTTTAATAAGCGTTTTCTTTATGGGTGTAAACAGCATGGCAAGGAGTCGTTTTACGATCTCTTCGTTGCAAATAACTTTTTTTTATCATGTAAAAATCGTTATTATATTTTAGTTTAATGCATTTTTGTGTAAATGATGGGAATATAATTCCGTTCAGTTCGCCTTTTCATGTTATTGCGATGGGTAAAAAATTGCTTCCACCCCCAGTTTAATACATTTTGTAGTATCTTTTTATTTCCATGAATATGAGATGACCCAGTTGGGAAAGTTTTTCTCATATTTTTTTCTTAACTTTTGATATAAAAGCATCATAACTGAAAAGCTAACGATTATTTTATCGGTGATGTTGTGAAGTTGAATTTACGCCCACAGATACTCATGCTGGGTTGATTTATTAAAAATTGTTTTCGCTTGAATAAAAGCTTACTCGAAGTTCATTGGAAACTTTGCTAAGCACTTGACGACTGGTTCAGATAGGTTTCACATAGACATAATCCCACCGCTTACTTCCATCATCACAATAAATATTATTCCCAAATATCTATCAGACATCGTAGGTTAGCAATGTTCTGAGCGTAACTATCTGAAAAATAATATTTTCCAGTCTTTTTCCCCATCAAATCTCGTTGGCAATCGTTCAAAAATTATATGTATGGAGAAATCATACACGATGATGTATAAAATGTTTTTTATTTGGCGTTGCACGGCAGCAGACTTGTCGAGATTTTCATTGTAAATCGGAAACTCGCTATTATTATGATGCACGGTTCAGCGAAACTAAAAAGTAATCTCACGACTTTTTTTATGTGAAATCTTTCTCAGTTTGTAAAGTAAAAGCTTCGTTGAAAAGAACAGAAGAGAATAAATTTAAATATGCAAATAATTGCTTCAATTTTCTTACATAAAATTATATCTACTGAAAGAAAGAATCTGATTATTGTTGAGAGCCCAATTAAGAAGCTTAAATTGCACGAATTACTTACGATTATATGTTTTCTCCTTTTTCCCCTTAAAAAAAGTTCCATTGTAAATACCCCAGGATGTTACATGCTTAAAAAGCTATTCAAACCTTTTACTTTCAACTTGCCATGTGTGCATATCCATTATCATCCATTCTGTCTTTTACTCGTTCCTGCTTTCCTACTTGAGATTCAGCTAAAGCTATTCTTTCATTTACCTATTGCATGAACAGCTCTAAAAGGGTTAAGCACGAATAAGACTTGGGTCAGTAGCAATTTACGTCAATGGCTTTATTGTATCTTCTTATATGTAAGTCTCTGATGCAAGAAACCTTTGTGACATTTAAACCTTTGTCGTCATCGTCATCATTATGAGAAATGATTGGACGAAAAAAGGAAATAAAATCCACAAGACGAGAATAATAAGAAGAGAAAAAAAAATCAAAATCGAATTCATGTGGAAAATTCTTGATGAAGCGTTCTAGATTCCAGTAAGTAATCAAATAATTTGTTCGGAACGGTCGCTTATCCGGACTATAAATTGAATGCAAAGTGATTTCTATCCTTTTTTTACCAACAAAAAAAGAATGAGGGAATAAAGAAAGATAAAAAAGCCAAACCTCGCTTTCGTTTTATACATTGAGTCACTTTTCCAGCAATTTTTTTTGGCTTTTGACTGGGAAAGAAAGCGGAATTATGTTGCATGAACAATTTTAGTTGCTGGTTGGAAGTTTCAACCCAAAATGAACACAACAAGGCATATCATAGGCATGCTATTCTTTCTACTGCCAACGACGAGAGGAAAATAAATAAAATAAAAGAAAATAAGAAAAATTGGATTTTTGAAAACATAAATTTTCGGTGTTTATAACATTGAAATTTTTTTCCTTTCTGCTCTCCCACACCGAAGCTAAGTGAAGGTTTTTGGCAGCAAATTTTGTTGCACATACATACAAGTTGTTCCCTCATGGACTAATAAATTTTGATAGGAAGGATGCACAAAAGTTGGGGAGCAGTCTTAATGTGTGCCAAGTGTATGCAACACATTACAACTGAAAAAAAATTACAAGCAATATACATCATTGCACTAGCGCACGGCAAAAAGTAAATGAATTATTTTAATTTCATGTATTTCTGACTGAAACTTAACAAGTTGAGAGTGAGAGGAAAACGAATCATAAATAAATATACATAAATAATTGCAATAAAAGCATTAAAAGTTATAATTTTCAATTTATGTCTTGATTCTTTATTATATGGATAATATTTTTTCCTTTTGGCATGAACATTGAGCATGCATGAATCCTTTAATTTTATTTTTTTATATTCCATTTAAGCTTAATGCTATATGTGTAGCAGATACATGAAAGCATATTCAATTCTCTAGCAAACACGAATATTAACAACATTATTATGGCTTTTTTGTTGGTGTAAATATGCTGCTGTTAATGTTGGCATTGCTGTTGTTGTTGATAGAAAGGAAAAGAATGAATGATGAATTACACAACAGCAGTAACAGTTTGTCGAAAAGGCCTCATGACGGATCATTACGAGCTACGAAAAGTATTAATTACAAGGCACGATCACATTTGCATCTGAACGAATGAAGGAAAGAAGGAATGAGAAATGGCGTGAACGTTTTCGATATTGTTCGAGCATAGCGTGAGCCGTGATGAATAAAATTGACGAGGAAAGAAAAGAAATTTCTAATTAAGAATCAGATCATGAAAGGTAAGGAAACAGACCGAACGTTGTCTCTCATTATTTATCCGTTTATTGTCCAACGTTCATTCACTCGTAGAAAAAGAAAATTGAAAATAATTTAACGATAAATTTCCGGAACATTCTTGTCACTCGTTTGTGTGAAAATGAACGAAACTATCACGCACCGCTTTTATCATGTCATCGGTAATATGCAAGTCATTACACACAGCAAAATATTTTTTATTAAAGAACATTTCGAATGCACATCCCATGTACACATGTTTTAATTAAAACACCATTTAATTTAATGATTTTATTACAGACTATTGTGTTCTGTAGACATTGTACAAACGATTGGAATGGACAAAAAAAGATTGAATCGAATGGAAAGTGACATGTCAGATATTTTTCTGCTTACTGCATTTTATTATGCTATTTAAATTTAATTTTTATAAATAATTTAATTTTTATAGTTTCAGTAAGAAATTCACTAAATATTGGCTGACATTAAATGTTAAAGTTTTGAAAGTTCTCGAGAGAGAAATTATTTGTTCCGTTAAAAGGCAAGGAAATTTTTCTTTGATTATAAATTCATTACCTTTGGTCTTCCATTTAATTCAGAAAAGCATAATCGTTAAACGAGTAGTATCTAATCCCTTAATGTCGTTTGATCTCAATCCACAAAGCATTTTATGTTTGAATGAAATAAGTTTTTCTCTCAAATTAGGACAGACAGTAAAAGTCAAGTAAAAAAAGTATCAGCATCATTAGAAGTCCCTTACACATTACAGTTCGGGTTCGCTGCTAATGAATGTTGACAGAAATGATATCCTGTCAGCTACGACAACAATTTGCTCTCTTTTTTTCGCCTTTTTCTGTCACTACTCTAGGAACGACACAATGGAACAAAAATAACAACGAGAGTGGAAAAACGTGAACAATTTCACAACCCATCATCGTAATTATCAGCAATGAAATTATGATAAAAGTGACAAGAGAGAATTTTTTGTTGTTATCTGCTTGACTTTGCTTCACTACCGTCACATCGTTTAGTTATCATCGCATTGCTGACTTTCTACCTGACTCCTTCATCATCACATATTGAACTACAACTCGAGATCTTGATTGGCAATGATTATGTCAAATTTAAATTGTTCTAATCAAGTGAAAGAAAGATTTTGGTTAAGTTTTCAAGCTTTTTTGTTAAGTTTTCAGTTAGTATTAGCAAAGCAAGAGAAATTTCATGCAGCGATTGACGACAGAAGAAAAAAGTTTCAAGAAAAAAAAACAATAAGTGGAAAAACATCTGAAGAAACTGAAACCCAATCTCAAGAATGGTTTTTTTTATTTCATTCTTCTACACTTTACGTTAATGGCGCTTTTCGCAGATGCTTTTCCTTTTTTCCTTTTTGTTCCATCATCAAGTTTCATGTCTAAGTGGATATCAAAAAATAATATCATTTCTTATTTTTGAAGCTTCCATTCTCGTTTAGAGCTCCCGTTAAGACGTATCTTAAGATGAAAAATGATATTCCCACAGTCAGTGCTTAAGAGGGCAAAGAACTTCATTTCGAGCTGAGAATAATACTCACTCGAGTGGAGAGAAAAATTAATTGATCGATTCGAAGTTATTCGGTAATTTAAATAGGTTTGACTTGCCCTTTTTCCCATCCATATTTTAAGCAAAGCGAAATAAAAAAAAGGAAAAATCCATCACCAGTCATCAGCGTTTTAAATTTCCTTCGAGTAAATTCCTAAGACATTTAGGGATTTGGACTTTCAATCTTAATTTTAAACCGCACAGTGAATCTTCCCAAATGAAAAACATGGAATAAAAAGCAAGGGAAACTCACTCTTTTGATTACGTCTTAACAAATTGAGGAAGAAAAGGAATGAATGAAACAAAAGAGAGCTGCAGAGCTGGGAAGTAAAACGAACATATTAAATTTTTAATGATCTTTTCAACCCTTTTTTGTCTTCTTTGTTACAGCCCCAAATTTAAATTGATTTTTACCATCGGAAGCTTTTCTCGTAAAGCCTTCAGAATCAATTTATTTTTGGGACAAAGTCAGAACGGAAACATTGCAGAAAATTGTAAAATATTTTCAATGAAAACAAACTCTGGTCTTCTTTCTTTGCAATGAAAATATTTAACGCCTAAAAACCGATTTTTGGCTTGTGACTCTAAGAGGGATTTATACCGGAATCTCATTCAATAATTTTCTAATGCGTCTCTCACTATGACGCTGTTTCACATCGACATGACTCTTGGCAATGTGTTTTTCTTTTTTTCTTCGAAGGCTTTAGCAAAACATTCAACCAGCTCAATGTAAAGCTGAAAAATTGGCAGAATAACTTCCGAGTCTACACAAGCATGCAAAGTGCCATGGGCAACAGTGAAAGTTTTAAATTTTGTCCATTTAAAAAGGAATTGGAATAGATAGAAGAATAATGTTCAGTTAACAATCATCAAGTTTATTTTGGATTTGAGCCCAAAAAAAAATGTTCACTATAAATAATCCAAGCTGTTTCAATAAAACATTTTTAGCAACACTTAGCTGTTGCCTTTCATATTTTTTCTCATACTTCATCTGATATTAAATCTTAAACGTTAATAATTTTATGAACAAGTCAACACAAGAATAAATAATTTCCAATGGGAAAAGATAAATTAAAAATTAATTAAATATTGCATCTTGCAAGAAGCCACAAACCCGTCGAGTTTATAATTACGAAGTTATAAATTTTTAATTCCAAGTTTTTAATTTCGAAGATTAATGTCACAAATGTAGTTCTTATTTAATCAAAAGTTATAACATGTTGCAGTAAATTACATAGAAATTATTAATGAATTTGTGTCATTGACAAGGTTCACAATGTGACTTCAAAAATTTACCAAATCCAAGCATGAAAACAGGTACGAGGAAAATTTATGAAACTACTAATATGGCTTTATTTGTAGAATTTTCATGATGCACTTCCCAGAATGCTTTCCCTACATAAATTATCTTTCAGAATGCTCTAAAATAAATCTTTAATCTCATGAGATATGAGTGAAAATTTGTACATTTTGTGCATCTAAGGTAAATCCACAAAATCCGTTTATTTTAATATAAATGATTTTTAAATTGCACATAAATGTTCATTGCAAATGGTAAATTGCAAATATTCAAATTTCACATTACGCAGCATAAAATATGCTGTTCCTTGCTTCAATTCCCTTTCACCTTTCGCATGTCACTTCCTCAAAATCGAATTTAAATGGCTCGGACATGTCATTTCTCATTGCTTGTTTGGATCTAAGAATGATCGAAATTCATATTTTCGGCACAACGAACAACATAATGAGATATTCTAACAAGCAAGATGAATAAACTTGTTCACTTCATGAATTCTTTATGGACATTCAATGCACTTTAGCACCATCTCTCATGTATCTTCTTTCCTTATTTGCAATTTAGTCTTCCTTCATGGCTTGTTGCTTCATAAGCAAAACAAAATAATTAAATGAAGTCAATTTTGTGTCTCTGCCTATTTATGAACATGCATTGGAAGGATTGCAAACAGCAACTTTTGAAACAAATTAAAAACTTTTCAATAATTTATGCAAACATGAAAGTTTCAGAATTTTTTTCATGAAAAAATGTTCGATGATTCCTTTCAAAGTTAATTATCCATAATTTAGAATGTTTAACTACAAAGTCATCGAGTATTCAGCATATCGACATAAAAGCTTGCAGAGCGAAAAGCAATACATTGAAAAAGGATTGAAAACATATTCAAGCTTATAAATTTAGGCTTAGAGATAGCTTTTAAGATAAATTCGATTATTTAAAGCTACCTACGTAAATTTGTCTTCAAAAAAGTTGAAATAAGAAGATGAAAATTGATGATGTGAAAACACAGATGTTACTTGAAATAGTTTTTCGGTTTCAATAAATTCTTGATTATGCAAATAAAATCTTCTAGACTTTTTCAAATATTTAAATTGTGTTGAAAATGTTTCAAAAGATTGATAAAACTTTCCTTGAATGAAGAGTGAGAACAATTCCAATACTTTCAATCAAACACATGTTGATAATAGTTGTGTGCATATCTATCTATCACCAAGTCTATCATAAAGATATTGCTGCAAACACACACATGATCAACACATAAACCTTTGCAATAACTTTGTAATTGTTTTCATTAAAAATGTTTACTTTCATTGTTTATAATTAGAATGTGGTGAAAGTCGGTCTATTGCTCTCATTTGCTTCAGTTTATGTTCACAAATTTGTTGGATATTTTGTTTTAATCAAATAGTCAAAACAACAAAGATTGTGAGAAGCTTTTGCTTGCATTGTTATGTTGTTTTAGGAAAAATGTCAGTAGAAGAAGAGAGAATTTATTTTCTGTGTTCATTAGGGTAATGTTTTAATGCAGAGAAAGCTTACGAGCCTCAGGATCTTAAACATTCATTCACGTCTACCACTGGGTTATGACTTTTGATTTTCTGAAAATATGTTTCAAATGCTCTATGTATGTTACTATTTATGAGACTTTTCATACTTAATTTACCCTTTTGTTGCACGAGTAAGATATGGAAAATGCCAAACCAAGATTAAAAGGTCACAAAAATGTTAATTAAACTTTAATGTATTCATTAGATCGTCTTTTAAAGTATTTAAATATTATGGATAGGAAAGTTATAAAAAGAAATTAAAAATCCTTAATAAAATAAAAAGGCAAAGCATGTTTTTTATGAGAAAGGACTTGTAAAAGGATAGAAAACCATTTCCATAAAAGAGATGAGAGGAAATAATAAATCTCCATTTAATAACTTTATAATATTTCCGAGATAATCTTCAACCCCCCGGACGACATATATTTACATAAAAACGACACACAATTATCATGTTTCTCCATTTTTCAGCCGACGACATATCAATATTTACTCGTAAATCAATTCTACGGGAGTTATTTGGAAAAAGGCGACTTTCTTATCATGAGAAGCATCGCTACATGTTATATAAACAAAGTTGAATCTATTTTGCGATTTAAATTCAGAATCTAATAGAAGAGGAAAAGTTATTTTGTTTATTCTTTCTCATGTTTTTATTCAATTCTCTGATTTAAAGCTTTAGCTTATTCCCTGACCAAATGAAATTTATTTACTCAATAAAACGGTTGATCGGAATACAAAATTATGCTGTTTGTAGTGGAGTAGTGTTTCGAGTGTTCATCTACTCACTTTTCCGTGTCATGTTCTTGAAAACAACAGAAAACAGAATTTTTATTCAGTTTTCATGTGAAGAGTGGGAAAGTTGATTCTTCTTCTTCCTTTTCTTGTTCTTCCATTGTTATTTAATTTCACTTGTTGATATGATTCTCGATAAAGCATGTTGATTCTGTGATCTATTTATTTATTTTCATATCAATATATGGATGAAAATTTTATTTTATAAAATTGTATTGTAGAAATCTTTCAGTAGCATAACTTGGAATTGTTATCAATTCTAAGCTTTGAATTGTTGTTCAATATTTTGCGGGATGTTTTGAAAGCTGGTTTAAATCTAAGCTTTTCAATCTGAATTTATTTCATTTCTTAATCAACAAATCATAAATTTAATGTTTTTATCAATCTCAAAAAGAAAACTTTTAAAGAATTAATGTAACTAAATATATATCACTTATTAAGCACAGCGTACAAAGTCACATTGCCGTAAGTGCAGCAAAGAAAATTTCACAGTTTTATGTTTTAATTTAATTTATAATTCCTTGAAAAATGAATCATAAATAAAATTTGTAGAATATTTAAACTTTCACAAGCATAGCTGAGAAACCTTTGGCTCTCTACGGTATGAGAAAGTTTTCATTTTTTTATCTAATAAATTCTTTTTCATAGCCTGAGAGTCTTTCGTTATAATTTTCTATCTGCTAAATTGTCTCAAAGGTGTTGTTGAGAGTAATTGTCCTAGTCAAGGTCCTAGTTTATGGAAATTTTATGAATATAATAGAAATTTACCAATGAAATGATCAAATTGGAAAAGAAACCTTTTCATTTTTATAGGGAAGTGTCGAGATTTAATCGATAAGAACAATTTTCAGTGCTTTGGTTCTGGACATCCATTGATTGTCTCTTTTCATTAAAAGCTTTGATACGTTCTCAATTTCTCCTGAAACTTTTATTTGCATCAAATTAGGAAAATGACATTAAAATCTTTGTTAAATAAACCTTCAAAAGAAACTTCGAAACTTTGTTAAAACTGCTTAAAATTTAACGATTGAAAAGTCTAAACTAGGAAGTTAAAAAAGGAATGTTGGTTGAGGTTGTCGTCACGATTCAAATCTAAAATGAGATAATCAGAATATTCATTAGAACGAAGTTTTATCATGCTTAAGGAATCATTGATTTGAAGTTTCAAAAGTCCATAAGAAACATTAGTAAAGCTTCGATAACCATTACTAAGTATTCAATGCTTTGCGTTTAAAAATTAATCAAGACAACTTAAGAAAAACTGTTGAATGAACTTTCCTTGTTCATTGTCTGATTTGCATTCAAGTAAAGGAAATAAATTTTTAAAATTGATTTTATCTCCTTTTTTAATTCGCCAGTTTTTTGGGCGTCGAGTTTTGTGTTTTCAAAAAGAACAACTTTGATACTTTAAACAGAAAAAGTGATTAAACAATTTCCCACTCAGGGAGGGAGGGAATATGAAGGAATTGTTTATTTATATATTCAAGAGTAAAGGGAGGGGGATGAGAAACAAAAAGTGCGCAAAATTTGTTTTTATGTACTTTTAGTTTAAGTGGCGACCGAAAATTATCGCTAACGGCGCTGCAGGTGTTACCAAAATAATAAAATTTACCCAACGAAAAGTTTCTTTCGTGTCCCTTTTATGTTCAAGTTACAGCGTAACATGTTGCATGAAATTTTCTGTCAATAAATCAAACATTATGCAAATGTTTTACATCACACCTGGCACCTCACATTATCCAATTGGATCTGTTTTATGTATAAATTATCATATCTTCTCTCGGAGGAAATAGAATAGAATGCACATAAATAAAAATCTGAATTGATAAGCATGCATTAATTTTATCCATTTCTAGGTCTGATAATAGAAAGGCTGGCATTCGTATTTAAATATTTAAAGGAAAATCGATTCAATTAATTAATGCAATGAAGTTTTATTACATTTTATTATCATTTCAGCTTGCAGATGCACAACGAATGAATGAAAAGAATGCGAAATTTCATTCATTTATTTTGTTAATTATTGATTTATATTTTCTGATACTTGATGAATCATTTATTTCAATGGAATTTCACTTAATGTATTGATTCGAAATGATGATAGTCGCAAGAAAATATTGAAATCAATTTTACATAAAACCAAATAAATGTTTTATTTAATTTACTGCTCTTGAAAAGGATTTCTTTTTTAATTAAATTAAAAGATTTATCAAGAGTTAAAAGTTGTAAGTTCAAATTCAACATTCGTCCTAATCCTAGTTCCAAAGTTCTCATCGTCGTCGAAACTTTCCTTGAAATAAAAACACTTTAATCACTTGCGATAACATTTAAATGCTCGCAACTAGCAAAGCAAATATTCATTTAAAATAATTAATTTATGTGAACATGATAGAAGGAAAAACGATTTTCACTACGTCGAATGACGATAAACTTCAAGCACTTTAGAGTAAAAATTGAATTATATGCTTCGTATCTCTTTTCTAAACTTCACACTTTCGTACTTCGCAACCTTTTATCGCATGTTGAATGATAGTGCAACTTTCAACTTCTCGTCTCGATAAGCAAAGTGGAACTGCACATTTAGTTAAAATAATTAAATATTCTTTTCGAAACACTATTTCTATGTCGTTGTTGCAGCATATTTTCTTTAACGAGACATTACGAATCAATGACCTATTCAACAAACATCAAATATTAATGCTGATGTCATCAAGCACATACAATATCAAATTAAAATTAATTTTATTCAACATTTTGAACTTACAAAAGTGAGTGTACTTGTACATTTGACAAGAGTTAGAGCAAACAAGAGAAACTTTGGACTTTATAGCATAAGCATGACATTTCAATATTTATTCAGTTGAAGTTTAACTTTAAATTTTAAAGTTGATGAGATTTTACTTCCTATGAAATATGAAATATTCTACTAAATAAATCAGTAATCGATGCCTTAATCAAAGCATATTATATAAGTAAAATATGTATGTTGGCTCATTGAAAACTAATAAGAACACAATAATACCCTCATGAACATAATGAAGATGCTTATTTAAAATTTTAAGATTCCATCGTTAGACGGTTCTGTTGTTGATGAAATTCTTAGAAGATATTTATTCATATTTGTTGTTTAGATACTTAAATTAGATATTTTACATCATGGTTGGAATAATTCATGAGATTGAGATCGTCTTCTCATTTCACAAGAAGACGGCTCCGTAAGAAGTCAAATTTATTTTGATTACTTCTTGAAACAATTTGATCAAGAGGAAAATATCATAATTTCTCAAGTAGCAAGTACAAATGATTATTTTACATAAGTAAGAGTTTCCTTCTTTGGCTGCTTCTCGTTCATGCTATACATTTTTCCTTTATGCTGAATAATCATCTCATCAAGTTCAACATGGATTTTCATAATTTTCCTTCACGATGAGGAACTTTGTCAGATAAGTTTGAAGAACGAACGAACAAACGGAGGAACAAAAGACAATGAAATTTGCCTTATTTAAATTTTTAGAAATGAGAGGCCCGCATATTAAGCAGAAGAAAACATTCTTAAGAAAGACATAGACAAAGCCTCACTTTGAAATCTTTCTTTCTTGCTTGCTTTCCATCGCTTCACCCTTTCTGTTTCTTCATCCTTAAACACCCACTCATCGTTTACAATGTAATTGTAGCTAAGGCAAGACATGTATTATAATTTTGTCAAAATATCATAATTTCCATTTTCTCTCATGTCAAAATCTTTTTGCTTTTATTTTTCATGTGTAAGTTGAAAATTTTCATTTCGTTTTTCTTTTTTTTTTGTGGTGAAGCTGATATGTTTATGCATGGATAAAATTAGCATAGAAATGTTGCATTTGTCTTGACATTTGTAATCAAAAGACAAAAAAGAAGAACAAGAAGGAAAATGTTAATTCAAGCAGAGTAAAACCTTGAACGTTTCAGATTTTTCTTTTGAATCCAAATTAGAATCTTTGTAGATGGTCGTAACGAGTCCGTGCCCTTTTTGTTATCTTTTATTTCTACTTTTTTTTATTTAATTTTGAATGAATCTATTTACATAAATTAGACGAGAGAGAAGTCGGTAAGAGGGAAGAGTTCTGCTTAACGCATTGGATTATAAATCCGGCATCTCAATAGTGTAAATATTTACATTACTGTTGTGAATAATTCTTACCAGACTCTCTATCGATTTACCGATTTATACAAACACATTGCTCTGGTCGTTTCTAAATAATTCTTTCATCAGAGAGAAGGGAACACAAAAATGAAAAAGAGATAAAGAGAAATAAATTATATTTCAAGTTTTGACATTTGAATTGGAAACAATGCTTCACATCCATGTTTTAGTAAAACTCAAATGTGCGACACCATTGTGTTGTGTAAAAGCGAATTTGTTTTGAATGCATGAATCTCTCTGTCAGAATCATTTCAGTTTTCACATGATGGATTGAAGTGTTGTAGTATTTTTTGATTTATTCGCTTCACTTCTTCTAAGAGATTCTAAACATCAACATCAACAAAAACAAAAAAGCTTTGTTGTCGTTGAAACTTTTCGTATTTATGTTCGCGAATATTTTGTCAAAGTTTCAGAATTTATGTTCTTAAATAGTTGTGAAACTAACTTGAAATTTCTTCAACAAAAAGACCAAAAACGAAATCAAGAAGAATTTTGAAGAAAAAATCTTTTTATCTTTATCCCAAAGCTAAATATATTCACGCGTAGATATTACAACAACTACTACCAATGATGCTTGTGAAGAACGAACGCACATGATGATCATCACTTGAATAAGAAATGCTTTCATAAACAAGTACGAAGAAAACGTGTGACATGTAAAAGCGGAAGAAGGTGCCGAAGGAAAATACCTTCTTCATCCCGTTTAGTCTCTCTCTCAACATGAACATTAAAACGAAGAAAATATTAATGTGTCGTGTTTGTTGTCTCGCTACTTACAGAATCTTTTCCAGCCGTCGATTTATTATTTGTGTGTTATAACTTACACTCCCGAAGCTGGTGCTGCTGCTGCTGCTTTTAGAAAACACATTTTTTATACCCTCTCACATACACTCACCAAATCTAACATGTATACACACACTTATTTGATTGAATAGAAACGAGAATGAGAAACTCAACTCACACACAGTCGCACTCAAAACTTTTTTTTCTTCTCTCGTCCAACAGTCGGAAAAACTGAATATACATTCGTTAGCAAATATCTTTGCTTATCAAACGTTGTCCTCGTTCCAACTCTGTTACATCACTTTTATGTGGGACCCATTGTGTTTACAATAGTGTTAGTTGGATGGCTGGCTGTTAAGAGAGATGTGCAGCCCTCTTTCGTCGTACATATGTATATATTTTATAACTTATGAAAATATTGATTTTTCATTTCTGCCTGCCGCCTCTTTACAATGTTTTTCGTGTATGTAAAATGATTCAACTTGACTTTAAGAGAAAGAAAAGCTGAAATGTGTGTATCGCTTTGTATGGAATGTGAAATGTGCCTGCATAGTGAATTCATTTAAATATTTAACTGAAGCATTCCAACTTGGGATCTCCTTGCTTTTTCTTTTCTTTTCATTTCGTCTTTTCTTCCTTTTTTTATTTTTTATTTCATCCTCCCCCTCATCCACACGATTATGCGAATGCTTTTTTATTTCGGTATGAAATATAATGTGCCATAATATTAAGCGATTTCGCAAAAGAAAAAAAATCATGCTGAGTCATAAGAAATGAGATAAAGAAAAGTTCAGATGAACGAATGTATCATCCTAATGAAGCATGTTCGGTTCAGTGCTGTTTCTTAATATGTAAGTAAAATGAACATTTTGAGTTCGCTAAACTTTGAAAAGTCGTAATATCACCGTCAGCAACAAAATCTGGATGAAAGAAAAACAAAACAAAAAAACTCTTCGGTCTGCAACTTCAAAGCTAAAACTTTTTTTTTTTGTTTCGCCTTTGACATTTTGTCAAATATTTCCCGACTAACACAACTTTTTATCGAAGATTTTTTTATTATTGATGATTTTTTTCACATTCGTTCAAGGCGTCTTTGCAGGAGGAGGGACAAATATTCTGATAATGTATAAACGATCATAAATCCATTGGACTTTATTGCGACGTAAAGAATTTACGAATATGACATTCCCTAAAAGAAGATGACACTTAAACTTTTATGACTTCATTTGAAAAGCGATATCATGGCAAGACGTCGTATGATTTATTTGAATGATATTTGAAGATGTCGTTTAAAAGCTTTTTGTGGCTATCGAAATATCGGTTTAATTACATTCACCATTTCTTCAACTTAACAACTGTTCAAGAATGTCTCTTTTCATTATCGCAAAGTCCACTTTATATAATTATAGCGAGGCGAGGAAGCGTTTTTTGTGTGACTCCTCCTTGTTCATTTTAATCCGATAAATTGTTGGAAAGGTATTTGCAACCTCTCTGGGTGGATAAATTTTTGAAATATATTATTCGGTCATTAATACATTGCTGCCTATAATAATTGTATTTTAATGTGACAAGTAAGTATTTAAGCCAATTTTAAGCTTTACAAGCTCTTGGTATATTTAACGTTGATTTTATTGCACAACTGCACCCCAAACAATCGTAAAAAAAATAAGCAAAGCTTTCACAGCAATAAACTGAATTATAATATTAATTAAAATTGTTATAATTTTTCGCTTTCGACTGACCGACCGACCCTAGAAAATGTCTCTTGTACTATTAATTCACATAGATATAAAAATCTATGAGATTTTCATTTAAATAACCATGTGTTGCGTCCTTCTACCAACTCTCACACTTCACAATGATTTCTATAATGCTGAGAGTTGTGTTATTAATATGCAAGTGTGTGTTTGTTGCCGTCGCTTTTCGCTGAATAGATTCGATGAGTCAAGAAACTGATTTCAACGCTTTAAGAAAACTAAGATGAAAATTGATGATGGGTTATTGCTTTGCTATGCTTTTTCATTACTTTTCGTCTGTATTGTTAATGTTCTATATTCACATCACGAAAAACTTATCGAGATACAAAATGAAAAAGAGAAAAAATATTTTTAAGCCCCGAAGTTCAACGTTTTGTAATAACAAAAATCCTTAATCTGAGATTATAGTTTTTTATTTCATTTGAAATGTTGGCGAAATATCATACGTCGATACATTTCATTCTCATTTTCCATGATACGTTCATTGAAGAAATAAAACTTGTCTTGAATATTTTATTAATTTTTTCTCTACTCTTGTTGTTGTCGTTCGTCGTCTTCTCATCAACGATATTGGCCCAGATACTGATACTGATATTGAACCTCATACTTATTGATGATATAAGTATTTATATAGAAATATCTACTTGAAGAGAAATGAAGAATATGCAAGATTTCGATTTCGTCAAGAAAAACAAAGCAGAAGAAAAATAAGAAGAAGAGATAAAGAAAATTCGACTAAGGCGTAGTAATTCAATTCGCATAAAAA
Organism: Clunio marinus; assembly: GCA_900005825.1. Lineage (NCBI taxonomy): Eukaryota > Metazoa > Arthropoda > Insecta > Diptera > Chironomidae > Clunio > Clunio marinus. The sequence continues at coordinate 463,361 of CVRI01000059.1, forward strand.
TCTGCTTCATGTTCCATTAATCACAAGTTTGCCGCTCTCATCCCAAAAGCAACCCAAGTCTTCTCCATCTTACACATTTTTCTTGTTTTGCTAGGTTTCGTTTTCTTCTTATGGATATTGATTATTTTGTGCTCTTTATATTCTCCAACTTTTATGGTTTAATCATGATGGGAAGTGAAAATAAAGAAAACTACCCGCTTGTGTTTACATGCAAAAAAAGAAGAAAACACTTTTCTGGAGAGACGAAAGAGACCAGAATAAGTAGTATCAGAAGCAATGAAGTGGATAGAGCCGTCTTAGCTAAGTACACGTTGTTTATCTTCCATGTGGCATAAGCGAACAGCAGCAGTAACAATCTAAAATTTTTGCAACATATGCTTTTGAAAGAAAATATTATTTTTTCTTAACGACTTCTCCGAAGGCTGTAAATTCAATTTGTCTTGAAAATTTACTTTCTATCTCAATATAAAAACCTTCAAACCATTACTACAATCGCAACGATTATCTGGAATCGAAAAACGATAAAAACGGATCTATTACTGAATTCATTTATCAGCTCTCACTTTTCTTTCATTCTTTCTTTCTTTCATTCTTTTTCTCGGTAGTTATTCAGGGTGATGCAATAAAGAATTTTCTCGTCTCATTGAAAATGGAAATCGTGAGAAGAAGAAAATGAAAAAAATATAAATTTCTCATCGCAGAAAGAAGTGAAAGAAAAGAAAACGAAGGCAGAGGAAAAATAAAAAGAATGACATTGATGATGATGAAAATGATGATGATACGACGTGATTCGAGAGGGTGGAAAGACTTTGTAAACTGCTAAACTTACAATCGTCTATTTTCCTTTGATGATTGTTCTTGCGCAGTGTGATGGAATGTGAGAGGAATTGAAATTCTCTCTCACGAATTTTCCATGCTTTCTCTCTCTTTATCATCATCACGCCGGATGACACGGCATGGAATCTTTTCCAGTTAACAAAGTAATAGAATGTCACGATGTATGTTTGCTTATGGTTCATGGAAAATCAACCGAAAGTCTAATCTCTACATTTCCACAGAGGTTAGAGGCGTTAATGGAAATGAAGAGAAGTTTTCCAATTGGGAAATTTTCCTCTCAATGACGGTGGTTTCGTAAGGAAAATAACATGAACATGTTTTGAATCTTTCCTTGGAAAAAAAAAGCAGAAAAACTTCAACAGCAGGAAAATGATGATGATTTTTTTCAATGCTTTGCTTCGTCTTCACATCGCGCTTCACGGAATTTTCAGTTTTTGTTTTGTGCTCTTAGTATTCAGTGTCGAATGGCAAATGTTGCCGCCTGAATAAATCGAATCGTTTACACTCTTATCACAATTCATTCACCGGGAACACTAAACAAAAAAAATTCCGACTAATAAAGTTATAAAAGTTGTAACACGTTAAATGTCGTTATTTAATTTAATTTCTCATTATTCTGCATCATTTTTCATACGTGTCTGCTTGAGTCATTTGTGAGACTGAGACACTCAATCGATGTAAAAAGTTTCGTGTGTAAAAAGTTGTTTTAATTGATTTCAAACGCGAGTTTAAAAGCTAACAAAGCGCAAACAACATTTTTTCTGTGTATGAAGACTCGTTTTCTTCTCAACTTGATTAAAGTAACAATTTTCACGTTACTAACAGCAGAACCAGCGGTGACATAAAAAGGAGAAATTTTAATTTCAGTTTCGATGTTGTAAAAATGAAACAGTTTTTTGTTGTCAGCCCAGAGATTTGAGTTTTTTGATGTGGTACGTGTAACTTTGTAACATTCTAAAAACAGAAGGAAAAAAATTCTAAAGAATTGAATTATATCGAAAACTATTAAATTTAACGAAAAAATCTAACAGTTAATGAATTCAGGTAAAAAGAAATCTGAAAATTCATATCGATTTGAGGCCCTTGATAAAAAAGGGAGATTAATGTAGAGAAAGTAATGAAATAAGCAAAAGTACTCTTAATAAGTTTCATAAGAAAGAAGTTCAACTCAACATCAAGCAAAAAAGGAAAAAAAACATTTTTGGACAAAAACAACAAATAAAAGAAGGAAAATTAAATACAGGGACTCAGTGTATGTGTTGTGCATCTTTCTTTTACGTTCATCAGCTTCTTGTTGTTTAATTAATCACTGAAAGAAGTAAACAAACAAACAAAAAAATAATCTTCGCCTGAAGTTCCTTACAGTGAAAAGAAGCAGTAACAAGGGAAGAAGGAAAAAAAACGAGAGAAAAAAAGTAAAAATCGGAAAGTGGAGTAAAGAAAAATTATTCTAAAGCCTCGTGTCGTGTTTAACGTTATCCTTGTTTTGTGCACCTAGACAGTGTAGACGATCCAAAAAGATTAAGCGAGAGAGTGAGAGAAGAAACAAAAGGAACCTCTTGGAAAATTTATTCATTTCCAACATTAAAGTGTCGTTGCTTTAAGTAATAGAAATCCCTAAATATAGCAGAAAGGAAAAATAAAATCTTTATTCACACAACTCAGCGTGTTCGACACGAATTAAAAAGTGCTTTTCGTTTCCACTGTCTGCATACGTGTGCTACTCATTTTTGTAAATTAAAACAAGATGATAATAGCATGGAATTAAAATTCTGAAGTGCCTAATTTCTTTACACCTTTGAAAACAAAAATAGAAGGAGACGATAAAAAAGGGGAGAAAGATTATCTCGAGGAATTACCTTGTCACGTGATTCGGTTTAACAAATAAAATTTTTCTTTTGTCAAGAGTAAATAACAATCAATAATTTCCCTCCTCTGAAAACAAAAGCCACACACACACACAAATTGCTTATTTAAAGTGATAAATGACAAAAGCAAATAATATAAATTAAATAATTGTTATTAAATGTGTACGAACCTTTTTTGTTGCCCAAAATTTCGTGGATTAAAGAAGAAAAAAAATTATATAAATTTCCTAAATTGAGTGGAAGGCAGTGGTTTCTTTCAGTTGATATTAAAAGCGTGTGAGAACATTGAAAAGAAGAAAAAAAAGTAATAAATTTTCCTTGAGTGTGTGCCAAGAATCACTCGCGTGTTATCTTCTATAATTGGAATTAACGATCAAAATACGAGACAATTGACTACTGATTAAAAACCAAGACTTTAACTAACTCATTGAACTCAGTTTTGGAAAAACAAAGAAAAAGAATTTGATTGGAGAAAAGTCTGAAATCTTGTTTTGCTTTTTCGTGTAATTTTTAAAGTTTTCGAAACAACAAGTTTCGAATCTTTTCAAAGAGAACATAAAATGATTTATTATTCATCCCCTTCATTGAGTGGATTGAGTTATCATCAGTGAAAAACTGTTGGGAAAGAAAGAAAAATCGTAAAGAGTTTCCCACCACCAACTTATCTTGAGCAATAAAAGGAAAATATTCTCGATGAGCCATTTTCATTTTTTCTCGTAATTTTTATGTGCGTACTTGGAATTTTCATGCGAAAGAAAAACAAAAAAAATAACGAAAATCGTGAAAAAGAAGTCATTTCAATAAAAGGAAGAGAAAATTGTGTGCGATATATGTGTCAGTTTGAAGAGCTTGAGCACAGTGAATAACTTAAACTCATACCTGAGTTGGGGGAGAAATAAAAAGGAATGAAAAACATTTCAGTGAAAAAGAAAGTTCTTTCGAAGATCGAATAAAAGGAGAATAAAATTGATATGTAATAAGAAATTTATTTGTCTGATAACAAACGAAAAGAAAAAAAATATTAAAACGATTGAGAAAGGAAGAATTTAATCGTGATTGAAGCAAGGCGAATAGAAGAATCCAGCATCTGTGTGATATCGAAGTGATAAGATATTGTATTATGTGATAAATATAACATATAAACCATAATAAAAACATAAATTTCTCTCCAGCAAATACATAAAAGTTTCCTCGTGAAGGAACGAAAAAGGAAAAGAAAATTTTGTGGAAGAAAAAAACAAATCAAAACATTTCTTCAAAAAAAATCAATGAGAGAAAAAATATTTCTTAAAGTCGTATATATCTAAACGGTAAAAGAAGAAAATTTCTATTGAATTGAAAGTTCAAAGGAAAATGAGAAAAATGTGCTTTATCAGATGTGAAGTGAAAAACGACACCGAGTAAAAAAAATTGATTAAAAACATAAAAAATTCTTTTTCTATCTTCGCCCTTAAACTTGCAGTCTCTGAGAAGGAAAAATTTATGGAATAAAATTTGATTTCTATCGACGAGACAAGCAGTGAGATAGCAAAGATAAAAACTTTCATTACTTTTTCAAAGTTTTTAGCAATTCACCCGACATCCATTTTATTGCCATTTTCTTCGGAGAATTAAACTTGAAGAAAGCAATCATAAATTATAGAATTGATTAGATTGCACAGAACATTGCGCTTAAACAATTAAAATTAATCGTAAACATCAATTTTTGGATTACTTTGAGATCGTAAAAAGACTGGAGAAGGCAACAAACGTATTAAGAGAATATTCGTTTCGTTCAACTTCCATTCGAAGTCTAACGACAGAAAATCAAAGTGAGTAAAACTTTTAGATCTTTGACAGTAGAACTTCTAAGAGGTAGTTTGAAAATGCGTTAAACAGTTCTCAAAATTTTCATTCAAGTTATCTCAGTTTTCATTTCATCGTCACAACTCAGAACTTCACCTTTGTATAAATTCATCTGCCTAATCTTATCACGAAGTAAACTTTCTCCTTTCATACTCGCGTCTTGAATACACATTTCTTCATCATTATAAGATGAACATTGACTAAAGTGTTTCAACTTTGTTTACTTTCATTCAATCCAATCTCAGCCTTTCAAAGAATATCAAAGATATGATCAAAGTACTCGACAAATGACTAAAATGGATACTGAATTCAAAAACTTTTTTATATGCTTTCAAAAAAGTTTTTGTCTTAAGAAACATGAATACAAAATATTTTGCCTTCACTTACTTAATACTTTTAACAGCTTCTGTCGTGTTTAAAGTAGTTTTTAAGCTTCAAAGTGAGATGACTAAGACAATGTTGGGTTGAAGGAATTACCATCGGTGACGTGAGAGAAATTTTGAATGCATAAAGAATGCTTTTATGTACGTATTCACATATATTCATGTAAACGGGATCGTCCCGTTTGGTGTTTTAAAAATGAAACTTTTTATCAGTGTAAGTGAGTATTAAGAAGTTGAAAATGAAGAAAATTCCAGCCATTAATCAAATTATTGTCGTAATAAAAAAATTAAATTTAGCCAATTTTTGTAGACAAAAACTTAACTCAGAAATTCAACACAAGATCAATAACCTAAGAAGGAGGAAAGAGAATAAGACGAAGAAAAATAAAACGTCATGTCACTGATTTGTACCCCGAGATAATTTAATGCTCAAATCCCCTTAGCTTGTACAACTCTCGTCTGATGTATTGAAATTACAAGCAAATGCTTTCTAGCATTAAATTGCAATCTTGTGGTGGGAGAATAATTTTTATGCAGAGGATTATGTGGTAGGAAATAATCGAAAGAAATTATTTCACGAGCATAAAATTTAGCGTTTGAATATTTCTATCAGCCAAAAAAGAGAAAAAAGGAAAAACGACGGTGAATGGAAGAAATGAAAGGAAAAGAAGAATTTGGAAAATTCTTACTTTAATCTCATCTCCTTTGAAAGAGAGACGAAAAACAAGAACTACAATAATAAAAAATTATGCTTCTTGTGAATTCACATTCTCAAGACATAAAACTGGTAGTTTTCTTCAAACTGCTTCATGCTCACAATTTTCTTTCCCTTTTTTTCCTTCTTCTTCCATCGTATCACGAACTAGCTACGTGACGTTATTTTGAAAGGCAAAAGCAAACGACGGGAACAGGTAGAAAACAAAACCAAAGATTCTTTTTACACACATAAAAAAAAATTATGCATATCAAGAAAGAAGCAAGCATAAGTACAATAACAAATACAATGAAAAAAGGAAAAAATTTACGTCAATAAGAGGAGAGAAAGGAAAATTTATTTTGCACAAAANCGTTATTTTGAAAGGCAAAAGCAAACGACGGGAACAGGTAGAAAACAAAACCAAAGATTCTTTTTACACACATAAAAAAAAATTATGCATATCAAGTGAAAGAAGCAAGCATAACCCGAGCGGCACAAAAGGCGATTTCTCTCACAAATCTGGCATACGAGTATCGTCTCCATTTAATGGGAAGGCTTTCCTTTAGAATCCGCCATATGAAAGACATTTGGCTAAAAACTACTGGCTATCGCCTAATTCTATCACCTTAAGTTAGTTATGTGTTGGACTAGTGAAGAATTTCTTAAGCTGCCTTATGGTAGCCTTATTTAGAGTTAATGGCATGTGGGGAAGCACCGTAGCGTCAACTGTTAGTGGTAAATTGATACCTCGGTTATTTTCGCTGATTTCTGAAGGAAAAGCCAAAGGAAGTGCCAATTAAAAATCGTCGTAGTGCAAACGTATGCCTCCGGCACGGCGAGTGTGTGCCGCTCGGGTAAGTACAATAACAAATACAATGAAAAAAGGAAAAATTTTACGTCAATAAGAGGAGAGAAAGGAAAATTTATTTTGCACAAAAAAAAGTGGAACGTGAATAATTTTTCCTTCTATTTTCCTTTCGTCGTCACGATTAAATTCGATTTTCTTTCATTTAATTCATGTACATCAGCATTAGTTCGACCATGCTTTGCTATGTAATGTCATGATATTTGCCTTATAATCGGAATTTAAAGTCAGAGTACTTTAAAGCGTTTTATTAGTTCACATTCATGACCAACTTTTACCTTAATCAGTGCATAAATAAAACGAAAATATATTTTAAATCATTCGAAGGAAACTTTCATCATTTTCCAACAATCAAATGCACGCTTTAATTAATTCGACATAGGTCCATTTATAACGCACGTGTCTTGAATATGGCAAAAGATGTTGGCATTTTCTCAAACTCAGTAGACAATCAGCTTTTCATCTTTAATAGATTTTTTTTCTTAAACAAATTTCTTCGTCGATTTTTCTTCCTTTCTCCATTTGATAGCGATTGAGTTTAATGTTAAAATAATTTTCTTTGAAGCCCTCTGAATAGGCATTCGCGAAAGTGTTTTTGTTATATTTAGTGATGTAGGAAAACAGGAAAACATTTTCCAAGTTAAGCGAATCAGGTGAACACAAACGACTTTAACGACTCTTCTCGCTGACTTTAAATGATTCTAACATGCTTTGAATATCTCTTTTTGACTTTTCATCATTTTTTCCTTCTACTTCTTGCTTTTGTGTCGTTGAGTTAAGAAAATTTTTCGAATGATGTCACTTCTTGTCTGATTGAATTTCATAAAATGGAAAGAGATTGAAACTCAAGTTTGTTTTATGTTAAGGGTGACGCAAAAGTAAATACATAACGTCAAAGTTTGTGATAAATTCTGACATAAATTTTCTTTTTGAGTTCTCTTTGAAACCACCCGCAACCCTCGGAAGAGTAGCAGCAAAATAATTTGGGGTCAAATTCCATTTTTATCTCCTTTAGAAGAGAGGAGCCACACTTACAAACCATCAGAAAAAAGTTCAAATATGTGTCCTGTAGAATCAAAAATCTCAATTTTCGTTTTTATCCCAATTTCGTTAGTGAAAGCCACAGAATGAGGGCTGCTTTTATATGCTCACCAGAAAAGGGTTTTTCTGGAAACACTAAGCAGAAAACATTGGCATGAGTAGTTAAGACATTCATATGAGAATATGTTCGAATGAGAACTTCTACGATCATCTTGTTCATGTCGTGAACACTGAAAGCTTTTTGGGATGAAAATTTAACCTCATGGAAACTTTCTGCATTCCTTACAAGTAAAGGTTCTCTTCCAAATGTAATTTTAATTAAGGCAAATTATATTTTGAAAAAGAAACTTTTTCTGTAATGTTTTAAGGAAAAAATGGACGAGGATTCCAACAAATTGCAATTTTTTCTTCTCCATTTTCTCGGTTTTTAAAGAGAATAAATATTGAAATAAACATTTTTGTTCCGAGAAAAGTTCCTAGCTTAAGCCATTATGTGTGGATTATAATAAAAAGAAAAACACTTCGACATTTCATGCATAGAAAATCTCAGGTGCATGCTCGAGAAAGAGATTTGAAAATCACTTGAATGTTCATTTTCCTAGATTTTCCTTATGCAGCGACGAATATTTTCCAAGGTGAATATTTTCTTACCTCTTCTTCTTATTCTTATTTTATATTCGGTTGAAGAAAACATGTGTGCTTTATTATGCTCTAATATCGGGTCTTATTTTGTCGTGTTGATTTTTCTGCTTGTTTCTCGTTTTTTTTTTTCAGCATAAATTTTCGGCAAATTTTTAGATTTATAACCTCGCAAACGAACCTTTTCATTCTTTTTAGAAAAAGTTTCCTTTTCTCTTTATTTCATTTTCTTTAATTTAAAAGTCATGAACTTAAAAGAGAAAATAAAGTTTTCATCTAAAATGTTGAAGTTTAGTAACCTCCAAGCAATCTCATCCTGCTTTTACGACATCAAAATTCATTAATGAAATCATCAAATCTCTTAAATCATGAAATCACTTAAGAACTTTAAGCAATTACTGCCACACATTAATGACTCAATAGTAAAAATAATTAATGTTTCTCATTCGAACCTTATAAATTAGTTTCTCTAGGATGTGAGGGGGTAAAGGGAGACAGAGTCTTAGAACATTAAACATTGAGACGCACCATTAGTCTCTGGAAGATTTTTATCGTCTCGTAAACACACCCTCGTAGAATTTACCAAGAAAAGAATGAAAGAAAGTAGTAACTGAGAGAGTTGAAGAAGAAGAAAATCCCTTCTGGAGTGAAGTCTTCGTGAGAAATCAATAAATATTAAGCGATAGCACAAAGAAAGGGGAAAGGAATGAATGAAAGAACTATGTTGAGTAAAGAGCGAATTAATGCTTTGAATATTATTGTGCTTAGTCACGTATTTCGACTGTCATATCTTCTCAACTCTACAACAAAGCTTGAATGAATTCTGTCTAAAATGCTTGATGATATATCTCATGCATTCAGGTGAACGACAAGCTATCATTCTTTCATTTTGATTATTCACAAATGTTTTTACGATCACTCGCCTTTAACTTCATTTATTTCCGATTAGAAAGCTTTTTCTTTTGTGACTTTTGTTTGTGATGTATGACAGAGAAAGCGTTTTCCATTCGATTGACCTTTATTTCAATTAAAATTTCGTTACATGGCAACAACATATATGTGGGTTCAGAAAAGCGTATGAAGGCGTGAGGTGAATTTAACGAAAGTGACAATGGCGCTAACAAAGCTGACATAAAATTGCCATTAGATTGAACTCTGTCCATTTAAAGCTTTCAAACTTGCTTAATGTAGATGTTGAATTCTAATTGTTTCTCAAATGCCCTGAAGGGTTTTATGAACATGATTTCTTACTTAAACCGAAAGTAAAATTATTTTTGTTATTTTTATAATGGAAACTTTACCCAAATCGTTTCATTTCTAAGTAAATTGAAATTTTTTAAATTTTTCAAAGCGTTTTTTTTATCGCTTAATGGTTTAATTTAATCACAATCATATTATGATTGTTCACGGGTGAGTTTGAACCACTAAACATGTCACGAAACAAGCCACGAATTCATGTTGAAGCACAAAATGTTAAACATCTAAAAATTAAAAATGATTTCTCTCTTACTTCACCTTAAAAATCCCAAATGGCAATAATCTATGGGCTTTTAGAAGTCGCCACAGTGAAACATTGTTCAACTCAACAACACAGAGAAAGAGAAAAGTGTGCCTCAAAAAGTGAAAATTGAAAATTATGGGTCGATTAATAAATCATATTTTCATTATAGTTTAAATAAATCATTTGAAAAGCGCTCTGCTCTGTTATGTTTTCTCCGTTGAGCTTTTATCCATTGAAGCAAAATTACATTATGATAAACTCAATTACACTCATGAAAATGAATTCATGAATCATGATTATTATTTGGCTTTATATCTTGCTGTTTAAAAGTTGATATTATCATCTTTCGTAATGTGTTTTTAGGATGTTCTTGTTGCTTGACTTTATAACTTGTGAATACTTGAAACGAATGAGTGTTGTTAATTTTTTTCGTTCTGTTTTTATAATTTCTTTAATTTTTAATTAAATTTTAAGGATGAATAATTGAAAATTTTCCAACCATTTAAACAGAGCAACAAACTCAAAATATTTTTCAATGATTTTTTTTAATTGACTTGACGGTTGTCTTTTTTAGATTTACTAAATGGAATTAATTTATTAAATGTGTCTAATATTTTGAACACTTTTTTATTGCCAAAAGTTTATTTCGTTGACAAAATTGTAAACAAAATTTATGTTTGTACATTTGGAAAGTGCAATCGATTTCAATAATTTAATTTTTATCGACAGCTTTTCAGTGAAATATTTCAAGACATGAAAGTTTTTCCTTCAATTTAATCGCGTTAAATGTTTTTGGGAATTGAAATTCGCGAGTGATATCGAGTAGATATAGCCAAAATCAATTTAATGCTAATACATAATTTATGCAGCATGTTTTTAAAATCCTTTTTCTGAGCATTAATTTATTAATTTAATTTATTTACGATGTGAATTGATGAATTATAAAGATAAATTACATTAAGGTGAGCTTTCCTTCACATGGCAACAAATAAATGAAGAATGGCATTCTCTAGTTCTTAAAAGATGACAAACAAGCCTTCATCTCAATGGGAATGGACTAATTCCATTAAAAATTTATTCATACATTTCAACATCCAACAACATGAATAGATTCAAAATAAGAAAAAAAAAGTCAAAAGCCATTTATCGATTTCCTTTCATTCCTCTGTGATGTCTATTCAAATGTCAGACAACATTTTAGATACCTTGAGTTGGTTTGAGGATACAATGCAAAAAAGAAGAAAATAAAAATGAATAGCAGTAAAGTTTATCATATTTCTCGTTTCATTTATTTATTCATATTAAAAAGCTATAAGACATATTGTGTTTCCACATCCACAGTTGAAATAGGAAATGATGAGTTTGAGTTAAAACAATGCACAAGCAAACAAATATTTTCGATTTAGTGGAGTACAAAGACAAACTACTACCAGGAATTGAATGAACTCTCATTGTTTAAACTTATATTTATGAGCTTTGAAAAACATAAAGATGAATAAAACGAAAAATATTTAATAGTTTTTCCATTTTTCTGTTGTCAATTTCAGATTTATCGATCACTGGAGCTTAAATCATTTGGAAAAAAGAAAAAAACAAACCAAATAGAGCGCACATCAGTTAGACATACAAATGTTAGCATATCAAAACGAACAATTGTCAAGTGAGTGATTATTACTTTTAAATAATGATAAAACTTGTTCAAAGTCATTAAAGTCTTTCATCATTTACAAACAAAAATTATGAGTTAACAAAGCTTCTTCTTGCAAGTCATCATTCTTCAAGTTAGGCGTGAAATGTTGTGAATAAAGAAATCGATTGCTCAAATATATTCTTAAACAAATTGAAGCGACACGATAGAGGAATAGACAAATCATGACATTACCACCGCCATGCTTCAACGTGTCGCGCAACTAATTTTATTTTCCTGCTTTCGTCTTTTATTTTCAAATCAAAATCAATAAATTTTCATGGGAAAGTTCCAACAACGCACAACTGTTTTAAACATGATTGCATGCCTTCGCGAATGAATTGATTATTGTGAAGAATAAAATAAAAGGAAAGAGAAGGAAAGCGAATATCGATTAACTTTTATCAAGAAAACTTTATGTTTTATCATGGAAAATTCTCTTTTATAATTTGAGGGAAAATTTTCTTTCTTCCAGCTTTGTGCACTTCAATGTTGTGCTGTCAATTTCGTCTTTCTTGCATGCGCTATTTGACGGATCAAGTCATGCATCGACGGGATTTATGATGGAAAAAGAAAAACTTTTTGCTGTTCAATTTTCATTTGCAAACATCGCCTTTTTGTAACTCAATTCCGTTTGACAAAATTTATAGCCAAATTAAAAAATAATATTGACATGATCGCACTGATGACATTACATAATTAATTAATAAAAGTTTTAATGAGCGGCAGCAGGAAATTTCGCAATTTATCTGAAATGTCTACCAATTGTTGTTATAATTGGAACAAATTTTTTTCCAATATTAAATTGCAACATCATCTCAATAACTTTTTGATAATTATTGATGAAATTTGCTATGAGGACATTGTTGACGATGGTCTACTGATAATTATGACTTTAATTGATGAAAAATCGAAGGGATGACAAAAGCTTGTTGTTTATCGATGATAATCCTCTGAGAAATATTCCATAATGCCAAAGTTAATTTAAATTTCTTATTAGTTAAGCTTATTAAATTATGAATTTGCTTGTCTATTCACAGGTTGCGCTTTCTTTTTACATCCAGATTCGGTTCAGGCCGAACTTTATGATAAGCAGATTATATCGGGGGTAAGTTGTCAACAATTTATCAGTTTTCATCTTTAATTAAATAAAGTAAACGAAGCAAAAAGCATAAATAAATTGAATGCATAAGTAATGAAGATAGACAATCTACCAGATTAATGCTTTTGCAAGTAATCTTCTACTTTAAGTAAGACTAGAATTACAAGAAAAGAAGAAAATAGTTTTCTTCAATATTTTATGGACATTTCTGCTTCTCTCTATCGCGTTGTACTTTTCACATGAAGAAACGAAATGAATGAGAATTGGAAAAAGTAAAAAAAGAAGAGAATAATGTTTATTGGTTTTCATTTCCTCGATCTTGATCTAAAAATATTGTTTACTGAATTCTTTTCTCTGCTTCGCTTTTTGCTAAAGATATTTGTAATACTTTTAATGGCAAAAAACAAAAAAAAATTTATACACATGATGCACGGAAAAATTGCGCCCGTTGTTGAATTGTTGAAAGCGAATGATTGTAAAAATATATTTTCGAGGTACTTCAATGCATGCCGTATGGGTTGCGAGCAATTAATTTGAGACTGAAGCTATAAAAAGTCTGTAACTCGCGAAATCATTAAAAACTTTAGCACATAACACACACATCGACGTCAAATAGCTTTTTGTGAGTGAAAGGGAAGATCCATGAATTAAGTCTCATATACTTCATATCAAACCTTTTCTCATATGATAAAATTTTCATTAGAATTTCCCCTCAATTCACTCGGTGAATTTTTATCACTTTCGTAACATTCTGAAATGCATAATTTTCTTGGGGAACTTAAATTTTTCATTACTTTCTTTAATCGATTTACCATAAAACAGCAATTGCACTCATAAAGTTCCAGCAGGCAAAAACTCGTACATAATATGTGTTTTCTCGGTAAACATAGTTCAAAAACAATGTTTTTCTCGTCTCGTAATAATTTACAAGCTTACATGAACCTTTGAATCATGTTTTACATCGACGAATCGTTAGTTGGTCTCTTTGTGTTTGAGTGAATCTTGAAGAAAAGTTTTTCCGTTTATTTATTTAACTTACACATTAGAACGAGTTAGTTTGATATAATTTTTTACAAATGTAGGGAATTTTATTTATGTAGTTCAGTTTGTTACGCTGGAGAAATTCTTTTTTTTTTGCAATAAAACGTGAAACAACGAAATTTCTCTACATTTGATTGAACTATTAAAACTCTTCTGCTTTTGCTTCTGCTGTTGTGAGTCGCAAACTTAGATCAATATAATTTTTTTTCCTATGTTTGTTTAACAGAAAATTTTTCTCTTCTTCTCTTCCAACCGCTGATTTTTCAAACACATTTTTTAAAGTTCGTTTAGTTTATCGATGTATGCTTTATAGCATTTTTTTTTTCTTCTTCATCATCATCTGAAGCTAAATGAAAACCAGAAGGAGGAAAATTCTTTTTCTTTCGCCTTTTCTTCCATCAGTGTTGAGAGAGAGAGATATTTTCATTTAGTCTTTATTCACTCGATCTATTGAAAGCATCATCGGTAAACGCGAGGCGGTTTATGAAAAGTTCATAAGAAGTTTTGTTGTTTCATCTTTTGTTTTTAAATTTATTTTCCGAGTTTTCTATATTTTGTTCTTGAAAAAGTGAAAAGGAACGTGGATGTGGTGTTTGCTGTATGATGAAGTGTTCCTTGAATATTACAGGCGATAACAGGAGAAACGTGAAAGTATTTAAAGTTTAATTTGTTTACGCGTCATATGTGATCAAACAAGCTCAGACAGTGGAAAGATTTTGTTGAACTTTCTTCGTCGTTCATTTCAGTGTTAACAACATTAAAAAGGAAGAAATGGAAACTGTTCTCATGTTGCTTTGAAAAGTATCGCAAGAGTAGTGTTGAAACTTTACACATTAAAATAATTCATCTTAACGATAAATCATTGCTGAGCTTTAAAAGCAAGTGTCACGTATCGAAGAAACGAGACAAAATATCTGCTCGTTGTTTTTGTTTATTTTATGTCATGAGAAGTGAATGAAAATGTTGAAAGAGAAATAAATAAGTCAGAAAAGATTTTCCATACTTGAGCTGCATTAAAACATAACTCGATTGCAAAGTTGGAGAAGAAAACAAAACCAAACCAGATTCTGTCTGTTTTTAGTGACGCCTTGTGAGATAAGAATGGATTCATCTTCAGAGTCAGACACGTATCTCTATTATTACGATGTTCTTGAGGTTGGTCTTCTTTTTTAATTAATAATTAATTCATTACACTATACACATTCATACAAAAAAAATTTAAACCAGCGCGAATAACGTTTAGAGAATTTATTAAACTAATTAATCTCATAAATCATTTGGAAATTAACGAAACGAAGGAAAAAAAGAAAAACTTTTAAGAGTAATTGTGAAGAGACGATAAACATGTTGAAATAAACTACGGAAAATGCAGAGACTGCTGTGAAGTTCAATCGGGAAAAAATTGAGAGCAATAAGCGAGAATATTAAATGAAAATCATCTCTAGAGATTTCCATATGTTTATGAAACAAGTCGAAACAATCATTATACTGTTCTATTTTTAAACACATTCAATTGAATAGATTTTTCTTCTCTCATTCTATTGTACATACAACATTGAATGAAAATTCAGTTTCCACGATTTTATTTCCTTCCTTTTCTTCTGCTTTGCTTTCTTTCTTACCAAATCGAATCAATGAATGTTCGAAGAGTGTGAAAACTACATCTCTGATTAACAATATTAACTTCTATAAAGGTTAAATTTTATGGTATTGAAACTTTCAAAGGTTTTTCTTTTCGATATACAAATGGAAATAAATTTTTATGATTAACAAAAACCACGCAATAAAATTGAAATGAATGAGTAAGAATTTTCCTATTAAAATATTTTTTTCATTTCCAACACTAAATGGATGCGAGGTAAACATAAGCATAGATTATAATTTAACTTTCCTATTTTTTAATAAGTTTTAATGTAAATAGTTCGAAGGAAAATTAGAAATCATGAAACATTTATTTATGCAGATATTCACACAAAATCGTTTGTTGCAAATTATTTATGTTCGAGTTCAACTAAAATTTTCCATCCATTTTCTCTGTCTAGATTACAGGTGTCTCATTCGACAACAACCAGTTGACCGCTCATAATTTTCTCATAAATAAACTGACACGTGAAATCAGTTGAGGAAGTTTATAAATGACTATTTCCATTTGGAACATTTGTTTGGATAATTATATAAATTCGAAACTGTTATTGAGCTTTCATCTCACCTCCACTTCTTTCGATTATAATTCGGTATGTGTTGACAACGAACGTTCAAAACTAATTGAATTGGTGTGTTGTTATTGTTGTTATTTTATATATTTTAAAATTCAACTTTTCCATCAATGTCGTTCCGTTTTTGGGTGTCACAAATCGAAAAGATTTTTTTTTGTGTTTGTTGTTCTCGTGAATGCATTTTTAATGAGTTTTCAACAACAATTAGCAATGCAATGATGTTGTTTTCTTAATGTTATGAAAGAAAATTAAAAAAATCTTTGAAAAGTTTTAATCAATTCGATTGAGAATTAAATCTCATAAAATGAAAGAAAATATTCTCAAAAATTGAAGAAAAAAAGTTTTATGGATTATGAGAATTCTCTGGAACCATGCCCAGTTTAATAATAAACTATCACTTACAGATTCTAATTAAATCTGAAGAGTTTCACATGCAATTTCGAAACAATCAAGTAGCTGGTTCAAGATGATAAGAACGAGAATGAGTTAACGTATGTTTCTTCTCTTGCATAAGATGATTATCAAATATACTTAAAGTTCATGTTCAGTGACCAACTTCTGTATGGAACGAAGTGAAGTAGTCTCCATGGTTTATGGAAAATTTATTTAATTAACGAAGAGAAAAGTTAGACCATAATTCTTATAAAGCTGACGATAAAGTTGGGCTTTTAAATCCTCACGCATTACTTTGCACCCTTATCCGAATGGAAAGCTCACAATCAATTTAATGCCCCGAACTGGGAAAGGAAGTGTCGCCAGCATATGTTGTCGTCATCATAGCCACTCGTTCAATGTTAAGGAAAATGTTTTTCCAATTTCAATTCGAAGGGTAGCAAAGAAACTAAATTTTATTCTATTTTATGAGCCTCCATTAAATGCCTATCTAGAAAAACTGTTTCCACTACACAGCCACGTTTCTCTGCTTTTCGATTTCTCCAACCATTCTCTATAAATTTCAATACATTAGCTAAAGTGTTAGTTTTTCATGGTGGCTTCTTTCCTTTCAATTTTTATTACGAGTCTAGTTTTTTTTCTCTTTTTCTCTCCATCACGTTATTGACTCTAATAAATTTTCATCTTTCGGTACCTAATTCTATACGAGAGACTTTGCTTAATGAAATTTTATTTAAAGATCGGATGCTTGCAAAACGTTTTTCCTTCTGTTTCTCTCGAGATAACCCTTTATTCGAGAGCTTATTTTAATTCTTTTATTTCAAGCCGTTAAGAATGTTCGGTGGTGGCATTGATAATAGCATGAAAGACGTTCAGTGTTTGAATCACGATTATATATTGTAGAAATTACTTTATTTCAAAATGACGACTTAAATTTTCTAGGATAGTTGAACTACAAAAAATAATTAAAGAATTTTCATTCTCCTTAAATAAATAAACTATGAAAGTGTGAAAAGATTTTCGTTCACTAATGGAGATTTTTCATTTTAATTTTTGTTCTATGAATCTGAATTTTAATTTCACGACATTAGCGGATAAAAGAGCGGAACTTGTGGCAATAATTTGTGTGATTGTTTACATAAAACTGTGCAATGAGAGAAGCAAAAGAAAGTGTCTGTTTTGTATATTTATTTAATTTCATCGTTATACGACCAAAAATTTTTTAGAGGAATGGTAGAGGGAAAGGATGTCTGGCACTTGTCATTAGCTACATGAAGAAGAAGGAAAAATCTTCTTATTTCATAACGCTACGCTACAACAACACTGATGACTAATAAGAGTGGAAGCAAAAGTCAGTAGAAATAAATATTTTATTTATTCATTAAACGTTTCTCAGCCAAATGAGAGAAGTAAGAAAACAGTAGAAATCGCCTAGCAGAAGTAAAAGTTTATAACCGAAAATGCAAATAAAATGCAACACCTTATATCTGTGAAAGTTGTTGAAATTGGATTTAAGCCAAAGATAAATTTATACTGGAAATTTCAAACGAAATTTAGTCTTCTTCTAGCCTGGCCCTTGCCTTATTGCAAATTGGAAACGATAATAAATAAAAGTTTGTTTTCTCTTCTAAATGGCAATGAAAATGTAATCTCGCATCTCATGAGCCATAAATTTTGTGCTCGAAGACAAACTCTTTAGAAAAGCCATACAAAGTAATGAGCTGAGAACGTCCTTGCATTAACTGCCACAATTAAGTTATTGTCTGAGTATATTGCCCTTGACTATTTGGTCCTAGATGTGATACTTGTTTACACACATTAAAGAAAACCCTTATTTTGTCTCCCAAATATTCTCAACATCTTATTTCACATACTTTTAACTTTATGAATAATTAAATTATAAATTAAATAAACATTAATTGTACCCATGAGATGAGCATTTAGATTGTGTGAGAAGCATAATTTTTGTGTCTCTGACCTAATTTAAATAAGCAAAATGTTTTTAATTTTCTTGAACTTATCTTCTCTAGAACAGAAATATTTTTCCCTTGAAGATTTAATTATTGTTGTTGATAATCCAAAGGAATCGTGAAAATTGATAACGAAAGATTTTTTTAGAATGAAGAGCGAAAGTCAAGTAACTTTACATTCTTAAATAAAAGAAATTGTGTCTTGGATAATCATGGATAAGTAGAATCCTTGCAAAGTTAGTTGAAGCACAAAAAGGAAAATGTGCTTTTTTCTCCTTTCAAGCTAAAGCGCCACCACTTTGACTTTTTTTTGAAAAGGAGAATGTCGTTAAAAGCTTATCAAAGCTTAGCTGACTTTAAATTTGAATATACTTTGTTTCAGTTTAATACTCTTTATTAAGTATAGTTATATCTATTTTTCTGTCCTATCTTTAAAATTGAGTTCAAATGCAATTACAGTGAATTTTAAAATGTTCGCATGAAATGCAATTATCGTTGTAATAATATTCCATCCAATCAAAAAAAGCTCTGCAAAGCATAAAAACATAACGTAATAATATGTTACATCTACAATAATTGAGGGAATCAATTTTCTATTAAAAAAGAGGAAAATGTAAAAAATTCTATTGATATTAATTTCAATGCTGTACGCATGCACAAGGGCAGGGGAAGGGATGAGAATGCAAAGGCGCTTTATTGATATCTTTTTCATGCAACATTATTGATATCCTCAAGGCAAAATGATACAAGATCAAAGTAAAAATCTGTATGAACAAGTCAAAGTGATGTAGGAAGAAGCTTTGAAGGGTTGAATCATGTAATATTATCGGTGAAAATATTTTTCCATGTTGAACATTCGTATTTAGGAATATTCACTTTTCCTAAATTTTCGATGACAATTTCATAAGCCATTTCATTCTCTTTTATTTCATTAATTCACTTGCGGGGATTAAATTTAACTGATCACAGAACAGCGGTAGGTAGAAAAATAATAGCAAGAGAGATGAGAAAAAATATATCTGAATATTCAGTAGCGTTTATGGGACTTTTAAAAAGTGAAAAGCGGCATTCAAAATATTCTATTTCGAATGCAAATTGTATTAGTACTTCAAATTCTCTCCCTCTTCGTTTTTCAAGAAATTTTCTGGGCTTTTTCATTTCACAGAAGCCCCCCAGTGCTAATATCAAATTTAGGGGAATGAAAAAGAAATCGCCTTTCGATATTACATAATCGAATTTTCCTCAACATGCCAACGTATAAAATTTTTGACTAGTGATCACTTCAATTTTCAATATTTCTCTCTGCGTCACTTGAATTCCTTCCACTTTCTCCCTTAAGAACTTTAGTGAATTCTTGAAGTATTTTTCTGCCTCAATACACCGTCGAGCTAACTCTAACTTATTTTCTTTTTATCAATTTCTTATTGTTTAAAGGCCAGTGAATTTTTTTTTCTTTTCTCCGTTTGACTGCTTTCTTGTTTGAATAGATAGAAGGATATTTGTGATTTTGATGAGGGTTATAGAGTCGCTTAATTTCAATAAGAGATCGAAGAAGAGAGAGAAAAAAAATATGCGAATGAAGTGTACTTTCTGGGGATTCTTTTTATCCATTTTCAATAAAACAAAAGAATTGGATGATAAGAGACTCTTCGACGATAGATAATTGTACTAACGGCTATTTTTCTTTTCTTGTTTATATATTTCTTTTTTCTTGTTTTACTTCCTGTTTTTGTTGACTTTGAAAAAGAAAAGGGGAGAAAAACATTTTTCGGATATACTTGTATTTATTTTTCGACAAATAAAGGCAACTCACTTATAATTTATTAATTTATAAGTCTTTCCTGATACTCACGATGACTTGAGAGAATTTTCATTTTGCTTTTCTGTCTCGTTTTGATTATTAGATGAGATGATATTTAGCAAAGAAGTATTTTTTTTTGGGTATGTAGCTGAGAGTTATTGGAATTTCTATTCGTAAGAAAATTGGAAGATATCTGACCTTTCAACATGTGGATGTTGTTTATGAAATTTATTGCCCACCCAGATATTCTTATATTCTATATTCTGTGGAGATTAGCATCAAAAGCTTGCCTCAAGCTTTGAGAGCAGCATTATTGCTATCATGATATTATGCGGCATGCCACTTAATCATAACTGAGTGGATTCAGTATTTTTAGGATAATCATACGATAACATATCTGCACACTCGATTTAGTCCCGAGCATTTTCCAATTAAGTGAGGGATTAGATTGCGTATTCAACATGTTCTACATACAGCATATTTAAAACAAAAACAAACCATGTGTGTATGAGAGGGAAAGAGAGATAGAGAGAAAAATATGTAAATGAACAGTGAATGAAGAAAAAAATCGCATTTTCATTCGAAAATATTAAATTATAATTCAATTTCTTTTGCCATGAAATCACACTTTTTTTCGTGTTTTAGGCGTGGGAGGAGAAAAGTGAGATTCATCATACATTTCTCTTCCTTTTTTTCATGATAATTCAATCCGACATATCTCATGATGATGATAAACCTGCATGCATGTTCCCCTCTGTTCTTCTTGTCTCATGATGGTGCAAACCTTCAAATTGGTTTGAAATTCCCACTTGATAAATAAAGAAATATAAAAAAAAGATGAAATTTTAATATGTAAATTGAAATCTGAATAATGGAATACATCATAGCTGATAAACAATAGAAATAAACATTGAATTTTGATTAATTTATAATAATTTTGAGAAATCTACTCGAGCATCAATCAGTGTTGTTTTCAATTTATGTTCGTTCTTGTATTGATATAAAAAGCTTTTTGAAATCCTTCTGGAGATTGAAGAATAACGAATCAAATCTGAAACATCACGCAGCTTTTATTTTTATCAATTCGCACAACAAGAGCCTGAGGGTGTTTTGATTATGTGACTTTTATTTTTCATTTCAACTTTCATAGCTTGACTAATGGTTTTGTTTTTCAAATGTTCTCTTCCACGGACACTTTTGCCTTTCTCATGACTCGTAGTGTCGAAACGAGTTTCATATTGTTTTTCATTTAATTCATCTTGTCGGGTTACTGATTGGATTTTTTTTTCATTCGATCTGACCCTCCGATTTGGTATCATTGAATTTTCTAGTCTCAGTTGAATTTTTTTTATTGCAAACACATCAACTCACAGTCGACTTATCGTTGCATTGCCTAGAGTCGTTTCTAAATCACCTGAAGGATGTGAAACCAGTGATTTGTTTTATTTTCATTTCTGCATTCGAACAGATTTTTTTTTTTCGTTCAAAATTTAATTCGCTTGATTTTTAACGTGAAGCGACGTCAATGAAAATCGCTTTGAAAATTCGCTACGAGGATAACTCGAAAGCTGGGACTGAATTTAACTCAATTTTCCAAACAAGAGAATTGAATATGCTGAGGGAAGGATGAAAATCCTTTGTTTCGCATCAACTTTATTTTTTCCATCAAGCTAAAATAATTTTTCGCTACGCAATGAACATTCATTCGTTCTTCGCTCTCAATTTTCCCTCACCTGAGCGATGTGCAATTAGTTGACAAATTGATAGATTCATTAAGCGTAAAATTGAAGATACCAAGCACAAGTTCGATGTCACCCTCGAAACTTGAAATAAACAAGAGACACAAGAACAAGAATAACATTTAAGGTATTTATTGCAAAAAATGAATTTCTAAAGAAAAATAAAAGTTGATGTATAAAAAAGAATGAGTATCAGTAGAGCGTAGAAGAGAATTTTGTATTTGAAAAATGATTTTACATTATTACGGGCACATCACGATGGAAACACCAGAGAAACATTCGTAAGAATTGTAAGAGAAAAAAAATCTAAATCTGTGTGACATGACTCGGTGACTTCTCGTCTTGCTGTTTCATGGTTGTGTTGTAGAAGCAAGGCGTAAGATATATGAAAATAATAAACATAAATTCCATGGGTACGAGAGATGAGAATATCATTTAAACAGTTGTCTTTTGCTTTTTCCTTTTGCGGTTGTAACGTTGAGGCGTTTTTCGGGTTGATAAAATTTACATGATTTTTGTTCCCTTCTGCCATCCATGAGAAGAGCATAATTTCACATTTTCCTCACCCCCGAAAAAAATCTTTTCATTGTCTTGACTTGTATGATGTTGAATAGAATGACGAAGAAGTGTAATAAGCGAATACACGGGAGTGGGTGGCTTAAGGTGGGCGCCGAATAAAAATAATGGTAATACAGAAAACAATTTATTAGCTCAAGCAAAAGAAAGAAAGCAAGAGATGTGCATTGTAGATGTAGATTTAATGGCAAAACCCCAACGAAGATGAATGGCTGAAATAGAATTGCGAGTAGAACGTTACCGGGAATAAAATAAAAAAAAAAGAAGCGAAACGTAAAGGGAGACGAGAGGATGGATAGAAGGAAACACAAATTTGCTTATAGGTATTTAACTGACATATAGTGTTTTTCTTTCTTCTTTTATGACTTTTTCTGCTGCTGATATTGCTTCTACCGTATGCCATTCAAAATCACAGTCACTATGGAAGACGAAAGAGTGGAGAAAAGGAAGGTAGTAACATGCCATTCACAGGACGGAAGTCATATATGTTAAAGAAATAAAACGTAACAAGTACCTATTCATTCTGTTCTATGCGAAAGGCGTGTATAAATTACACTGACATCATTGACAAATTTAATATGCGATAAGAATAATTCACAATGACTGAGTGCACTTCTAAAGTTGTCATGGAAATTTAAAGTTCAAGTTGTTGATGCTTTATGTTAGGATCTTAGCAACAACGATTAATGAGAAATTGTTTCATCTCATGTGGAAGAAGCTTCCGAAATGACCAATGAACAATAAAAAGATTTGACACACTCAAACCATTGTCAATGACAATCAGAGAGAGGAAAAATTTAAAGGAATAAAAATGATATCAACATCAGCTGATGGTAATTTTGATGATGAAAGATAAGTAAGGAGAATAAATTTCGCATCAATGGGCTGCGACAAGGTTTTATTCATTCAAATTTATTATGACAATAACGCATTTTTTTTAAATGTAAGGTTTCTCGTTCCTTCTTTTCATAGCCTCGATTCGAGTCGAGTCGACTCTTCTCCTTTGGCAAACATGATAAAAGATTTATTTTCATTGCTTCATAATATATTTTGATTAGGTTTTATTTTTTATATTTATTGTGTCATGACGAAACATAAACTGCTGCGATTGAATGAGAATCTAAACGTGTGTGTGTGTATGTTTGTATTACTTCGTTGAAATGTGAACCCCATGACATGGTAAACAATTCTTCTTTACATTCACTCAACGCGCGTTCGAAGCGAAATTCTTATGATCTCATTTAGTTTCTTTCCCTTGTCTCGCATCCTTCTGCCTTCCTGAACAAACAAACAACCAGATATTACGTGTTTACGAAAAATATTTAAAAGCGACTGAAGAGAAAGAACGAAAAAA
Source organism: Clunio marinus (assembly GCA_900005825.1). Lineage (NCBI taxonomy): Eukaryota > Metazoa > Arthropoda > Insecta > Diptera > Chironomidae > Clunio > Clunio marinus. Next base: position 486,916 of record CVRI01000059.1, read on the forward strand.
AAATTGTTGTTGTCCAGAGAACATAAGAATGGAAAAACATCGAAAGAAAGTTTATATTTTATGCTCTTAGGGCACGTTAGCTAAAAGTTAAGTCCTTATGATGGTTAATCGTTCATGTTGTTATCGTTCGTCTCATTTCTCTACGAACTTTCAACTTGAATGAAGTTTCAAGAGATTTTAACACTTGAAAAACAAAAATGCTTAAACTGAATTTACTTTTCACAATAAATTAGAAAACAAAAAGTCAACAAAAGGAGAATCCATCGTCATATCATCAGCGTGCAAGCAATGGAGAAGTCAAACAATTATCAAGCACGTAATAAGCTAACACATCATAAATAAGTCATCATTCGCTCCCTTAGAGAATGTCTTAATATCGGCAAAATAAGCGAAGAACGATTAAAATGTGTGCCAAAGAAGTTCCAAAACAATTAAATGCAAAAAGATTTTCACGAGAAAATTTCCACTCCACTCTAAAGGACGACGAACGATGATGCTTTGATTGTGTTTAGGTTGTTGTTTGTTGATTCACCAACACGAGAAGATGAGAAAAAAAAGAAAGAATTGAGCAGAAAAGTTGAGTAGAAAGGGAAATAAAATAAAATAATATCAAAGCATGACGCAGACTCTCGATCAGGCTGTTGCGCACATGCTTCCTCAATATTTCAACTTCTGCTGAGCTACAACAAGCAAAACTTTTTTTTTCGGTGGTTTTAGACTTTTTTTTTTTCTTCTTTCTCCTGTATCTCTCGTAAACGCCCACGGTAACCTATACGATATGAATGTATGTCTATTCATCGCATTTTTTTCCTTCGTTCGCTCTGATGTGCTATTAACTTTTGCCTTCGATACCGATGAAAAGAGCTTCCAAGACAACCGTTTCTCTCGATACCGTTCGACATGAAGAGATTTTGCTTCAGAGGATTTCTCATCACCGAGACAACCTGAATTGATTTATAAGTTGGTACTGATGGAAACATTATTCAACAATAAGAAGTAAATAAAAAACATAGTAACGAAACATCAACAAGCCCATTGAGATGGAAAGCACATCATGGAGTAAGTAATAGAGTAATGTAGATGCATTTTCACAGTAAATCGATGACGTCATTAAAATAGGGGAAAAAAAGCTTCAATGTGTTTGTAGTGCGTTTTTTTTCTTTTTGTGTGTGTGGGTGATTGTAGATGTATGTCAACAGAGACTGACTTCCAACTCCAAATGCCTGTTGCTTCTTCTGTTAAAATGGTTTTAACATCCATTACTCCCCCTATCGAGAGAAAATAGCAACAACGAAGCAAGGAAAATCATAAAATTCTAGCATTTGAAAATTTTCACACACATTTTTCCTGATACTTGTTGTGCTCGCTAGCAGTTTTGTGTTTATCATAGACCGTTATCCTCGTATAACTCGTTGTCGTGTCGAAAAAAGAAAATAATAACAAAATCTGAATAAAGAAAAATACGTATGCGGTTTGAAATATTTCAGGAAAATTCTTTTTCATTGAAGATTCAGCAAAGAAAGCAATTTAAGTTTGTGAACTTTGTCGAAAGAGAACGATTTGTGTAATTAAATTTTCATTGACATTTGTAAATGTCAATCAATCATTTTGTCTGAAATCCAAATTTTCGATTTAAGCTTAACGAAAAAAATATTTAAGGAAAGATTTTCCCAATGAAAATTTAGATTTTCTTGTTTAGTCTCAGAAAGTAGGAAAGTTTAAAGGTGAAGTTTCAAATTTCCTTTGGTCTGATTGAGAAAAGAATTTTGGTCTTTTCTCTGCAACAATAAGACAAACTTTTATTAACTTCAAGAACGGAATTGAAAGAAGAATAAAAAATAAAACGAAGAAAATTACATAATTAAAATCTTAAAGATTCTTCACTTCCTCTAAGGCTTCTTTGCATCACATAATTGCGTCTATAAAGTCCAGAGGCGTCAGAACTTTTGAATGAATATTCTTGAGTTGTAGACCCAGAGTGAAAATAATTTCCAAACAAATTTGCATAATTTAATGGAAAATTAACTGAAAAGTGGAAATAAGAAACCTGTTGGCGAATTTTTCAAACATTTAACATTCAAGAAATTAAAAACAGAACAAATATTCATAAGTCTATAGAACATTATTTAAAATAGAAGTCAAAACAAATCTTATAAAGAAAAATTGTGCGGGAAAAGTTTTTTCTTGAAGTTCAAAAGAATAAAATAAAATAAAAAAGTCAAAATTAATTTTAAAGTCAATTTAAGTCGTGCATTAAAAATTGTGTCAAGAGAAGAGTTGAAATTAATTAAATAAATAAAATAAAATAAAGAACTTTAAAAGCTCTCATAGCCAACATAAAAGTCATAAAAGCGACCCGGTGGTGAAAAGTAAATTAAATCAAATTAATTTTAATTACATTGTTAATTGCGAGTTTCGTGACAGCAGACGACAACAACAAAAAAAAGTTAAATAAAAAAAAGAAAGTGAAGTAAGTTCACTTGGTAGCGGTGTGTATATCTTCAACTAATTGCTGCAGCATATTCACATGTGACAAACTCTCTGTTTAGGCAGCAGGTAAGGCAAGCAGCAATTCCATAAGTTTCTTTTTTATGGTTTTTCACATTGCTATTATGAAAACATGTTTTTGCTCGTGACACACAGTGAGAAGGAAGTTGTCGTCCACACTTTCATTCGGATAAAACGGCCATTTACCATGAATATTTAATTGCCACTCCCCCGACTCCTCTTTAGCACGCACACAGTTTTAATTATCAAATTAAAATGAAATAAACTCACGGGGAGAGAGAAAATGGAATGCGTTTTGTCACTCGTTTGTTCGTCTTACAACATGTTTAAGCAGATATCATAAAAAAATTATTTTATTACCAGATTAATTTAACTTAACTTTAGATTCTCATTTATTATTAACACCGAAAAGAGCAAATTTTCATTTTTAGACATTCAGGAGAAGAGTTTTTCTAACTTTTATTCCTTACTTAAAAACGATTTTTGGCCTGATAATAGTCTTTGCTTGAGAGTTTTCTCTCGTCCAATCAGTTTTCTCGTTGTTGCCTTTTCAACCCATGGAGACGTTATTAATTTTTAATTGGCATGAAAAATGAAAAGCCTCCTTATAACAATGTTTAATTTATGCCTCTTATTCTTATAATTAAGGATATTTAAACAGCATCTTAAAGAAAGGGAGAAATAAACTTTATAATTTATGCTTCAAGAGAAAGAAAAGAGTTTGAACAGCAACATCAAGAGTTGCTTCTTGCTTGTAAGTTTATAAATTGCCTTCAAGATGAAGGCAAGAAAAAAGAAAAGAAGTATAATGTGCAAAAGATATGGAAATTAAGAAGACGAGAGAAGAAAACAACATCGAATCCTTTAGAGAGTAGGAAAAGTGAAAATTAACAAACGGACTGAATTATGAGCTTTCGTAGCTGGCCCGACCCCGACGATCTCTTTCATTCACTCTTTTATGGATGGGATAAATTCTGTTCGCTTCTTGTTTCTTGTATAAACCAAACATGAGCAGAAAAACAAAAACTTAAAAAAAAATTTGCAAGATTCATCGCTTGGGGGCATCGAAAATTTACGAAAGGGACTTCAGCTTAGGGTCGAATTGTTTCTTCTTTTTAATTCTGTTTTTTACTTCGGAAAATCAAAGTGAAGTTGAAGAAATGTTGGGAACAAAATGTTAATAAATCATACGACATGCCTGAGATGAGAAAAGGTAATTTTTCAAAATTATCTTGATGTCTTAAGTAACAACAGAGAAGTCCCTAAAACCAAAAGCAAAACTACACATTTTCCATGCTTTTTATACTGTGGAAATGGTGAGAGGAAATGAAGAACTTTCGGATGGGAACTTCATTAGCAACTTGTTCACTCCACAAGAACCAAAATCGTATTAAGCAATTTTTCCATCTTAATTAAAACAATTTTTCAACATTCTCGTACGAACTATTTAGTGCATGTGGGTGTAAGCAGATTTTAATCAAACTTTGTGAAAAAAAAAGAGTCCAAATTAAGTCTTAGGTGTGGATTTATTTAAAATAAAGGTTTCCATTTAGAGTGAAAACGAAAGCATAGAAAGGAAAATTCCAAAGTCTTAAGTATATAATTCAAAAATAAACGAAGGTATGGGAAAAGCTTCAACTATCTCGTCAATTTAAAAAATCTCGTAGGATTGCGGGGGAAAAAATTAAATGCGGATCAAAAAAAAAAAGGAAAAACATTCAATCTCTTCCCTCATATTTCTTTTTTTCTTTTCCAATATTTAATGTACTTAATCCTTTTAAATGATCGTCAAAATCGTTTCAATATTGTTTTCTGATTTGTTCAAATATTTGCAGAACGTGCTTATAAACGAAAAATTCTCAAATGCCTGAAAATTCATTGAATCACTTCATATAATTCATATGTATACATCAGCAAAAGAACAGAAGTGAGGGAAACAGAAATAGCACAGCACAGCAAACCGTATCTTTGTAGGTCTCGAATGAAAACGAGCAATTTATTGTTACGATGTGGGTTACTCAGAAAACTCAATGTGAACTTGTAATAGTACTTATAACGAGCAGTTTTCTGGTTTATTTATTTACCTATCAATTATACATTTCACGAAGAACATCTCGATAATGTGGATTGTTCATGTTTTCACATGAGATCAACACCACACAATCGTTTGAAAAAGAGTGAAAATTGGATAAAGAAGTAAATTGTGGTAAGGGAGAAAATCCTAAAGTAATAATAACGATGATAATACAAAGCAAACAATCTAATATTGATGATAATATGCGGCGCTTCCCTTCATTTAATAGGCTCACAATTTGTGCAGTTTTTTATGTATAAATAGTTCGATATATGAACTTCAATCAGCGATCCCGCATTCTTATTTTTATCCGGAAAACTCTTCGTAGATAATCTTCAATGAATTATAACTTATAATTACAGTGTAGAAGCTTCTTTCATGAAAGAATTTATTTGATATTTGCACGAACTTTATTTTCCATAATAGGTGGTTTCGCCCTAAAGAACTTTTCATACATTTATTTAAAAACTTTAAAAAAAGATAATGAAATTCCATGAATAATTATGTTCAATAAATTGAGTCATCTCAATCAACTTTCCATCCCCAAAGCTACCACTCAATTGAAGCTTGATCAAATTTTCTCTCTGATAACTATAAAATGAAGTCAAAATTTTTCTCGCTATTTGATTTCCTTTTTTTTCAAACATAATTAAACTCCAGTTTTTTTTTGTGTACGCTGAACACACACGGTTGGTGTGGAAAGAGTATGAGAAATGAAAGATGGAAAAAAAGTAACTTTTTATGACTCAATTTTGCTTTCTGCCATTCCATGTTGATGTACATGTAGCATTTTTAATACATAAAAAAATTCCCTCGTCACGCTTGCTTTTTGATGAAAGTTTTGGATGAGGGGAGAAAGAATGAATGAGAGATGAGAAATTTGATTTTCTGTGAAAAATATGACAAAGTTTTGAACATCGATACCAACATCGATGAAATGTAGATTTTAACATGATTTTAATTGAAGTTTCCACATCAGTCGTATATCAAACGAATTTTTTATTACGTGAAACGTGAAAGAAGGAAAAAAAAAAATTCTTTGCTTGCTGATTCCATTTCACCAACATTTTCATTCCCTTTTTGATTGATACCATTCAATAACAGTAACAAAAACGGAAGAAAATCATTCATAGATGCCATAGAAGGAGATCCTTTAAATGTTGATTCGTCTCAAGGGAAATTTAATATTTATTTAATAATTATTTTGCTTTGCTGAACATTACAAGCATTTATGTAGTTCGCGAAAAGGTTTCTTTTTCCTTTCTCTGCCTTCCTTTCATTTCAATTCTTCGTATGAAGTTCAATTTCATTTCAAACGATCGTTTGGTTTTGCTGTTTTCATACCAACAACATATTCTCCTATTAAATGGCAGAAAAAATAACTTTTTGCTGTTATCCCATAGCTATCGATGTTCATCAAAATGTCATCCCCTTTTCCGCATATATTCTTTCACATCCCCTTCCAGCAATGGCTTTAATTAAAAATGTTCGTTCACATCTCGTTGCGAAATTGGAAAAATCTCATAAAAAATTGTTTTTCCTCTCTACGACTTATTTAAAAATAACATCACATTCTATACAAAGCTAGCTAGTAAGTATTAAGCACGAGAGCTTATCGAAGCAAAAGAAATTACTTACGTGTGTGTAAGTGTGTAGGTGGATTAAACTTTTTCTCGAATGTCCAATTTTTCTTTATCCCACCATCTCTCAAATACCGTAAAATCTAATTAAAGTCGTAAAGTATACATACATACGATGGAAAAAAAGAAAAAAAAAGGTTTATTAATGTCTCGATGCTCGTGTGTGCTTAGAACAACTCGACATACTTATTGCTCACACCCTTCATTGTGAAACGTGGCAAGATGGTGAACTTAATATCAAGTGAGATTTCTATTTTTCTATGCTTTTCCCAAGCTCTCTGAACTTTTCATTCCTTCGTGCTTTCAGTTCCTGTTTCAGTATCATGTTTCTTAATAAGCGTAGATGAAGCTTATGGGAAAATATTTTATTTGATTAAAATGAAGGAAAGTAAGAAAGTCGCAATTCTTGTCGCTATTAAAGGAAATCCCTTGGGATGAAACTTTTTAAACGTCAAAAATACAATTTTAAGGTAGATAAGAAGTTTATTAAAACTCACACATTAAATAAGTTTTTGAAATCATATCGGAAAACCTCCAAAGCGACATGGTGACAAAAGGAATTTCAGTTGACAAGAAGTGTCAAGTTTCACTGTATTTATTTATCATCAACATACATGTATCCACCATCCAATCACCTGTACCAGAGTGTGATGAGAAACCCGAAACGCTCTGCCACCTCATCATTAAATTACGAGCTCGAATTTAATCATTTCGGATTTTTCACAAATCGTACATGCATGTCGAGAGTAATTTCGTATTTAATTTAAATCAATATAGGAATGTGAGTGAGGGAAAGCTTTTAGTACTCTTTTTTTGGGCTAAAAATTACAAGCGACAGATAATTATGGAAAACATCGGTTGAGCTAATGGAACCCCATTGAACTCGTCCGAGGCTGACGGGCAGAAGCGATGGGGTTGAAAGGACGTAATACAATATTGGATTAAATGTGGGTGCAATGGTTTTTATGACATCAAAAGCTATGCTGTCTGTTACTATTTGTCTTTTATGTATTTGCTATGTGCAACAGCATTGAGAAGAATCTCGTGTGATTAAACATACCAGAATCCAACGCTTTAGTTGAAGTAAAACGTGTTAGCTTTGAAAAATATTTAACACTGCCATAGAAATGCTTTTAAATGTTATCCGTTTATTTCCACGCAAATATAACTAAATATTTACTTACTTATGTTGTACACATATCTCGAGAACATTCTGAAACTCAAAAGATGAAAGATTTAAAACAAGAGAGTTATTATTCAGGTGTCATGGCATGGTATCATCATAAGCGTTAAAATAAGTGTAGAGTTTGGAGGTCGAGAGATATTTAAATAAATATGCAAACTATTTTCACTTCGAAGATAGCAAGCTAGCTAGCTGTTGGTGATGATACATTTATAAGCTTCTTTTTACTGTTCTTCAAACGTTTCGTTTTCCCTTCTTTGCCTTGTCTCGTCATGCCATGAGATTGGAGAGAATATATAAATGTGGTGGTTTTAATATGATGTGGCGTCTGCGGGCGATACAAAAAAGGAACTCTCAACTCTGTTATTAGAATTGAATGTATAAGCACAAACAACACTATAACTCTCCATGCTGTATTTCGACAATGAATTCCTTTGTTGATTCTTGATATGAGGACACAATTTTCTAGTTCAAACAAACTTTAGATGCAATGGTATTCACCACATTGCGATTCTCATTCGCTCATAGAAATTTTCCCTTACTTTTTTTTAGTAGCTACGACATGTCTCGCTCGTTTTCGCTTGAAGTGAATTTTTTTATATGAAATACTTTCGGGATTTTCGGCTTTTCATTATGTGCAATAAAAAGTGAAATGAAAAAAAAAAGAAAAATAAATAAAAGCTATTAAATTAAAGGTTCACATTCCATGACAAAGTCCATTGATACGCTTTTAGTTTCAACGTTTTTTTTGCTGTTGTTCGTTTCGGCTGTTGAAAAGTTAAATTAATTTTTGTTTTTTTTGTGAATGTTGAAAAAATGTTTAAAGTTTTGCTATTTTTTCCTCGCTAGTTTCATGTTGAATCTTGTAAAAATTGGAATGTAAAAACAAGGATAAAGAAATCCCTGCTCGCCACTAAGTAATTTTAATCTCTCGAACAATTTCTATGAGATTTAATTTCTTTTTTCGTTTTTCCTCGTTTTTTGCTTTAACCAATGCCATCAGAATTCTCGTATGTTGGTTGTCGTTCTTCGACCATTGGGACAAGAATTTTGTTTTTCGACAGAACAGCCAGAAAATAAAACTAACAAGAGTTGATCGCTTGAATGTCTCTATAAAAATGTTTATTCGTCCCAAAACGTTATTCAGCCGAAACCACTTTTCATTTTCCGGTTGTGTTGGTGATACGTGTGTGTGAATGTGCGAGTGATTTCACCAGATTATGTGATGAGCCTGAGAAAAGCTTTTCGTCTCTTAACTAAAGCATCCAATAGTGTTTTTAGGAAAATGTTTTCTTGTGGTTTGGGTGCGACGGTTTTTGCTTCTGTTGCTGCTGCTTCTACTGCTGTTGTTGCTGTTTCTGCTGTGTAAATTGCTCTCCCCCATTTCCACTCTAACTTTTCCCTTCTTTTCCTCTACCAACAAAGACACATAACATTTTTTTAATTAAATTTTTATTATGAAGATATACGTAGAGGTTGGCAAATAAGGAGAAGAGACAAACAAAAAAAATTTGCTGGAAGGAGATTAGGTAAAGAAACAAAGAAAAGGAAGACAACAACACACCAGATAGTAGAAAATCCTATAAAAAAATCAAAAATTATTGTTTTAAGCTTAAAAATGTTCTTTTTTCTTAGTTTCAATGAGATTTTGTGCTCTGCTTTAAGTACAAGACAAAGTGAATGAATAAATGAATGTAAAGAAACGAAGAAGAAAAAAGCACTTTTATGGATTATAAATTTAATGCACTGTGAGACGCCACTTTGCCCCATTCGCTTCGCAAATGTCTCTTCATCGCCTGCCTTGTTGAGGTCATAAACTGCATTCACTGCAAGACAGCTTCTTTTGTCGAAGTTAAGTATTTTTGTGCTGAGTGAAAGTTTACGATCTTTTCGAAAAATAGCAAAAAAGCGAGTGTGAGAATATAAAGCGAGAAAGAATGTTTAAAATTTGTTTAATTATTAAGAAACATTTCGTTTAATAATCTTAAAAATTTTCTCTTTCCACTCTTTTTCTTTCCTTCATTCATTTCACACTCGAAGAGAATTTGAGTAATTTGTTGAAAAGTATGTAAGTAACATGCAATCAGTAAGCATAACATGAATGTTTGAAACCACTTAAACCTGCGATAATAATTCATCGGTAAATTTTTTTGTTTTGTTTTGATCCATTGTAACATGCAAAGGCGCATGTTGAAGATTTACATGAAAAAAAGAGCAAAACAAAATGTGAAATGTTTTGACTAGCTGGAAGCATAAAAAACTTCATAAAAGCATTTAAAGCAACCTCCCCTCATTTCATTTTTTGAAAGCCAAAAGCTGTAATTCGTTTGTTGGTAAATTTGCCTGCCTTTAATAAATCACTCTTACATGAACGACATGCAGCAACAAAATATATTGCGTTGTGAGATTTGCATTTGGTGAGATGAATGTTCGTCTAATGCCTTCATTTGAAGGCGTCATCTCGTATTTCATAAGAATCTCTCTCCCCTTCTTACCGCTTACTTAACTTGGTAATTCTATAAAGCTTTCCATCGAATGCGAAAATGATGAAAAACTTAAACAACAGAACAGTCTCGTCGCTTTCTCCTATTTATATTTAGGCTTCGATTTTCAAAATGTGAAACAAAAGTTTGATAAAAGAATTTGAAGTATTATCAGACAACAAAACTTTTTACATTTCGTTGAATAAAAATTAAATAAAGATTTATTACGAAAAAAAATGAAAAATAAGCTAAAATTTCGCATCGTTAAGTCTTAAGTCGACTTTTCTCTTTTCACTGCCCTTCTACACGCTTTTTTCCTTTATTTCCTTCCCCAATAAACACAAAAATTTCTCGCACAAATCATTTCATAATAAATTTATGTTTTTCTTCCCTTTTTACGCATCCCCACACCTTTTTTTCGTTGAATGTTGTACATCCACTACTCACTTTTACCCAACCAACAATATAACGTACCTGATGATTATTGTTGAAAATTCGTAAATTCGTAAATTCGTATTTTCCGAGATGGAGATGAAAATGTGGTTTATTTATGCAAAAATTTTGTGAAAATTGGGAGAGAGTGAGTGAGTGAGTGAAAGGGAGAGAGACGAATGATGAGAAAGGTTGTGATAAGTGCTCTTTTGTGTATAAGCACTACAGAATAATTTATATCATATCAATGTCTGTCTGTCAACTCTACGGGCATGATAATTTGTCGTTGAAGTGTATGTCGAGATGAAAATTTATTTCGTTTCTTAAGAAGGAGAAATGAAGAAAATAGAAAGGCGAGAAAATATTAACGATTATGTCATATATTTCTCACTTTTTGTGTGCTTTTCCTCTTGTGTGCCTTTCATGTGTGTCGTTGTCGTGTGCTGTGCTTGTTGAAATGGAAAAGTAAAACCATTGTGCGTCATGTCCAAAACAACGTTTGCTGACCTCTTAGGCGGTTGAAAGTTTATGCATAAAGTCTTTTGCAGTTATTTGTTCCCTTAACTAAATATTTGTGTTGATTTTAATTTAGTTGTAGGTTGGTTGGAATGAAAGTTTCGTGAACAGTTCTATGATGTGACTCTGGCAAAGGTTTGGTTATTATTGCCGTGACACAAAGGCCCATATCAAATCTCTCTTATTGGTCTTTTTTTCTTATCTGTTTCTGAAAGATTTCTGGTATGAGAAAAACAATTCATATGCAATGTACATAAACCATTTCTGAGAAAGCGTAATACATTATTCAGAAATGTATTTATTTCTCTAGTATTTCTGTTTATGAATGCTGTCCACAGAAATCACCACTGGCGTTTCATTTTCGAGTGGTGTCACAATCAGATTATTCCGAGTGTCCCAAAGTGTATTTGGTCAACTTTCCCGACTTCATATTTTTCTGTAAATACTCCAAGTAGATATTCATTCAAGCATTTGTACTTTTATCAAAGTCTCTTGAACTGTACGCAGCTTTCAATGACTGACTAACAAAAATATTGTTTTTGTTTCTCTTTTTTTATGAAAAATCTTCACAACAACAGCAGCGGCAGTAGCGTTTAGATGAGCATAAAAACAAACATTTTTGATTGAATAATAAAAAAAGAACGAACCAAAAACTTTTTTACATTTTTTGCTTTCTTTCTCACTCGTTTTTCTCGCCCACTCTGTAATTTCATGCCATGTTTTCCAGTAATATATTTCCATGATCATAATTTTGCTTTCATCGTAGATTGACGCCCTTGCTTGATGTTAAAAAATAAAAAAAAATCTCGCTCTTTGTTCACTAAGTCGGTAAAAAGAAAGAAGAAGTTGTGTTGAAAGTTAGACCGAGGGGCGAATGATTATTTTGACTTTAAAGCTTAGCATGGTCATCGTGCAATAATACAAAGAGGGATGATTTGTAAATAAGAGAACATGAATAAGAAATGTTACAAATAATTATGTTCAAAACTTCACGGATAATATTAATTGACTTTTTGTGACTTAATTAAAACTTGTCCTCATTTTCCGCCCTTGGTATTATTTTCCAATTTGAAGGAATGAAAAAAGCGAATATTCAGCTAAGGGCAGTGAAGAAAAAAATGAGCTTTGGAAAAGTTTTTCTCGTTCAAATTTTCAGATCCTTATTTTATCATCCATCCATACGGGCGCAAGTAAGAAAGAGAAGACATCACAAGTAGTGGAAGAAAGATAAAAAAACTGAATATAAAAGTGCACCAGATGTTTGATTATTTCTTGATACAGCAATTTTATAACAATGTGCTATGCGGAACACGAATAAAAAAGAAAGAACTCAGCTTTGGGTGAGGTTTTATGTTTGCATTCATGTTGCAAAGAGAAAGAATGTTAAGAAACTGCTGCGGTAGAGTGAAGCAAAGAGAAAAACAAATTTTACATCTTTATTAAATTTTCCTTTCGATGCTTTAAATGACGTCTTATGAGGGGTGAAGTGAAAGAAAAAGAAATTTCGAAGACAGAAAAAAGAAAAGTCTAAGTAAGGGTCAGATTGGAAAGATATTATGCGCTACAGCTCGCGGGTTTGGTTGACAGATTTTCAGATTTCTTCAAAATGTTATTAAAACATTTTTCCCCGCCGGAATCAATCAAGAAGATTGAACAAATCTTTTTTTAGGTTCATAAAGCGTCATTTGTTTTCCTTTCTTCTCTTCTCTTTACAAAGATTTTAATGAGGGAAATTGTGAAAGACTTTTCTTTTTTTTCGTCATTTCAAGAAGTAGGATTAAAAGCGTTCGGGCGTGGAATCCCATGTCCAGTTGAATAAATTTATTTAATAGCTTCGCCATCTGAAAAAAAGTTCTTTAGAGAAATAAAAATATTTATAAAAGCGACAACGTGAATATGAGTGGAAGAAAAACTGTGACAAAAAAAAAATCATCATAAAGGGTGGTGAGCAATGATCTGAACATTAATCGCAAGTCTGAACATATTTTCAATGCTTTTTTACATAATGGTCAACATGAATATGTATGTTGAAACTAAATGGATGAAAAAGAAAGAAATGTGAAAGAAATGAAAATTTTCCAACCGCAAAACAAAAACTAGAATTGAGATGTAAGCGAAAAAAAGTTTCTCGTTCACTTTCATCACGATTGTTATTGCGATCCAATGCTCGATCTCAGGAAATGAAAACGAAGAATTTAAAATTCAAATTCTCGAATTTCTACGAATATTCTGACTGTGATGGGTCGTCGGTGAAAACTGTTGAATTAATTAGCGTCCATTTGAAATGTTTAAGTTCCTTTATTGCCTTTCTTTACCATTAAAATCCAATTTCTCGATTTCTAAACTTCACTCAACGTTATATTTATTCTGAAAACATGTTTTTACATTTTAATGACATTATTTTACATATTTTCACTTTGACAAAAACACAAGAAGAGGGAAAGAAAAATCTTTTCTTTCAGCTCAGCGTGAGAACCCAACAACATGTTAAATAAATTTTTTAACATATTCTTGATAAAGAATTCTCTTTCTTTGTGTTGTTTGGAGGAGAAGAAAAAATGTCTGAAGTAAAAGGAAAAGCTTTTTCAATGTTAAAGCAACAACATGACCACGATTTTCATTTATGTTTTCCTTGAGAGGAAAGCAGAGACATTCACTCGGAAGATGAAAAAGCAGACAAATATTTTAACTCTTTGGAATAATATTTAAAGCGACAATGATTGATATTCTAATGTCATCAATCTCAATGTTTTACCAAAACACTTTTACGACACTGAAAATTACATGCTGTGGGGATTATGATTAATTGTAATTTCAACATTGTTTTGTTTGCTTTCGCCATTTTCGAGTTCACTCAACTGCTGTTTGACGATTGTATAAGCTTCAAGCAGAGAGCAGTTGAGATGTTTTCAGATATTAATTAGTCTGCGAATAAACAAGACATTTCAACTCGCATGAAAACACTCAACCACACTCATAAGATTGACATAGACGTCAATTGTGACGAATTTATGATTCCTTCAATCTTAATGTTTATGTTGATGCTCTTCAAAGCATCGTTTTCGAAACTTTCTGGTACATTCTCCGAAGAAAATTGACTTTCCATGTTGACAGCTTAACATGATTGACTTTTTCGACTTTCCAAATTGAATGCGAAATGGCCTTTTTTTATGAATTGATTAAACGACTTCGTTGCCTATCACTAAACAGAATTTAAAGCAAATAAATTATCTTAATGTGCTCTGACGACTCGAGTCGTGTTTTGCCACCTCTAATGGCTGAAGAAAATATTTTTTTTATGATTATTTCAGTACGCGCGTGAATTGGGATTATATGCTTGCTTTCTTTTTTGTTTTAATGTCACTTTTTTTTTTGTCGCGAAAATAAGAATTCGTTAAGATGCTCGTTGGTGTGTTTAGAGGGAAGATGAAAATTTTGTTTTATAGACCCTCGTTTCCGATCTCCCACTTTTCTTCAGCTGTAAAAGTCGTCTTTTATGGAATCAAAATCAATGTGATTTACACGCTGAAGCGACACCATCATAATAATCATCATTCGGTGATAGCTTTACTGTTTATTCGAATAACGAGCGAAGAATTTGTCTCTTCCTCCCACACTCCCACTTATTTCCGCCCTCTTTCGCGACCGAGTGGCGCGTTAAGCCAAAAAATTACATCATCATGTTGATGATTATCTCCTTGCGCTCGCAACTTTGCTCCTTCTCATGTTTCTTATGTTTGATGACAGCACACAATTGAGGCGTTAAATGAGAAGCGTGAAAGCGACAGAATTTATATCAGTGGCAATCTATTCTATTTTTTTTTAATTTTAACGTAACACCGGAAATCTCAAGCTTCGAAGTTTCCTTTTGAAGTTGTTTGGCAAACAACGAGAAAAAAAAGAAAGAAAATAAAAAATATAAAATAAAATGCGAGAAAGGAAGAAAGTACAAAAATGTCTAGGACACCGGAACCCCTGAAATTACAGGATGTTCAAACGGGAAGAGAATGAGAGGAAATGGTGAGGCGAATAAAGGTCATTAGAGCTGCTAAGCATAAATGGGCTCGCTTAATTTCGGTCACTGACGCTTAATGAAAAAATATAAAAAGGGAGCAGCGAGGCATGTTTACATTTCTCTTTTATTAATTTTTTAATCAAAGGACCTATGAGAAGACACGCTCGCTTTGCAAAATTAAAATTATTACGAGCGAACGCCGCCACGTCTTGTTATACTTAATTTCATTTTATTGAAGTCAATTTCTTTCGTTACATTTCAATAACTACATTAAAAATGTCTGCTATCCCTAGCTGCTTTGTTACTTTTCTTGCTAAGTATTGCCATTGCTTGTCTCTCTCTCCAACATTTTGTTGTCCCCACTTTGTTTCATTCCATCCATCTCGACCATTGTGTCGGCATAGATGAATGAAATAAGAGAGAGAAAGTAGCATAAAAATATATTTTTCATGTCATTTTTCCTTCTTTATATAATTTTTTTTTATTAAATGGAATTCCACCCCCAACTCCAACATTTATATTTTCATAATTCATATCAAAATGAAAATTACTCACATTCACTGAGCGATGCGATATGATGCGAATGCACATAGTCAGGCGAATAAAGAACAAAAATAAAATAGAAAGAATGGCGGCAAAAGCGAAGGGCGAAATAATTGTTATTAAAAATAATGGAAAGAATTTTTCATTCTGTTAAATTGTAGTTCGAAAATATCTGCAATGATTTCAAATGGAAAATGATTTTCTTCTCTTTTTTTCCTATGGATGAATACAAAGTAGTTGCCCGGGGACGTTGAATAGAAATAAAAAAAAACGAGGCGAAACGAAAGAACGAGCGAACGATAAGGTTCAAGTTATTCTTTTTGATGATATGAAAATATGCAAAAAGTTTGAGTGCAACAAACAAGTAGCGTTTAAAAAAGAAAGATTGTAAATTTTCTTCAATTTATTTTGATTAAATTGCTCGTTCTGTCGTCCCAACCCAAGTTCAATCTTATTGCGATTGTCGCAAACCAAAATTTCGCACTTAATTATTGTTATTACTTAACTGCTGCTGAATGAAAATAATTTCTTATTATGTATAAAAAAAATTAAGCTCTTAATGTGACTAAAATTGAAGCTACAACTAGCATAACCGAAGCTACAATCGTTCCAACTCCACTAAAGCATCCTAAGTTATCAACAATGACATTAAAACGTGCGCTGTCAGGGAATCGACACTGTGCCTCTGTACATCGAAGATTTTGACCGTCATGAACGCGAATTCCTTCTACAGATATAAATAATGGAGGACAATGATGAATAAGCGAATGTCCCGAACAAGCATCCCAAAGTCCGAATTCCATTGTGTCAGAGTTGACACTTTGGCATCGAACTTGATCGCCTTGAACGTTTGTTGCGTTAGCTCTGTAAAGGGAAACATTATAAAAGAAGTCTTCAAGACTTGGAATAAATTTCCTACCTTGGTCTTTCAACTGTTCTTGATGTGCAAACTGTAAGTGTTGAAAAGCCTGCACCTTGAATACGAACTCTGCGATCAGCAGCGTTATGGAAGAAATAATTTGGATGCAAACGGTAGAAAGCAACGCCACGTGGTTCAACAAATTCTATCATTTGACTCATGCCAGTTTGCCCTTCCGATTGCCAATTCGATCCGCACCTTAACAACATGAAAAATAAAAGTAAATAAAATTGAAACTCGCATTTCTCATTCTCTCTATCGCATAATTTACAAAATGTTGTATCGTTTGTTACCAACAACATTCACATGACTTGAAAGCTGTTGAATGTCAAACAACTAGCCTATGTATGTAGAAAGAAATAAAAAACCTTTTTCCGACAATACACACCTGTGATTAATGATCCTTCTCGGTTCCTCTATAATGCGCAAAATGACAGGGGAGGTCATTGTAACAATTGATTCACCGCCGATACCTTGCAAATCGATGTTAAGTCTAAAAGTATCACGTTGTGGTTGACGGACAAATCGCGCAAATCGGTCTGGATTGCCGGATGCCCAGTAAAAGAATCTTAAATCAGGGAATTGATCTCGGAACAACAACAAGTCTTGTTCAGCAGCGTTGGCTTCTGCATCGTTTACTGTTGCGCTTTGCACCATGACAAGAGCGATGTGTGAGCGTCCACCCACCTGTGATGTCGCACGTTCATGATCCAACAAGATAGTCGAATGTTCTCGCATTGTTTCCAAAACGCGTCGTATATTAAAGCCCATCGGATCTGTTTCCATTTCACATTGAGTAAGGACGAATCAGGCGAAAAATAATAAAAAAACGTTTCGAATAAATAAATAAATGGAAAAGGCAAATTAAAATTAATGAATGAAAACTTCCGCGTAGGCAACGAACGATGCAGTGCAACAGGTGACAAAAAGCACACGACAGCAGGGGTAAAAAAATGATTAAATGATGAGTTGAGGAAATGAAATAAATAATCAAAATAACAACAACACATACGACTAGTGTGAATCTCTTGATTCCATTGAGTGTAGAGGTCTGCCAGTCGGTTTGTTGAGTTGACAATGATTGTTCCATCCATCGCGTTCATAATTGTATAAGATGATCCAAAACGATTGACATCAAGATTGTTAAGAAGATGACTGAAATGAAATGGATTTATTTACAAACTTTAATAAATAATCATCAACTTTCAAACGGAATATCCAAAAGAGAAAATATTCATTACATCTACTAAATATTTCAAAAAACCTTTTCACAAAATTATTATTACGACCTGAGGGACTCATTTACTCAAGAAGTTCAAATATTTGCTTTTAATCGACCGAAAGCATCATCAAGATATCATAAAAAGCTTTTAAAGGGGGTGAACCCCTTTTTTCCTTTTAATCTGAATAACTTCATTACTTTTATCAATGCAAACAAAATTAATCAAAACCTTAAGACATTATTTTATGTCGTCCCCTAATTGAAAATGATGAAAAAGAAACTTACGCAACCGTTGAATGAATATCTCTGAACATCCATGTTGTATCAACAAATATATAAATGTCAGTCGCAACTCGCCAAACGGTGTCGTCGCCTGGAATAAGTTCTGTTGTTATACAAGCTGCATCAGGCATGTCACCTATAAAATTTAAAAAAATAATTAAAATATCATAAAACATAATTTATTTATTTATGTACGTACGAATGTAATTCCATAAAGTATCTGAAGCCTGAGCAGAAATTCTTTGAGTTGAATTTGGTGTAAGTGTAACTGAACTTTGCATTTCATTATCCAAAACAGTTGTGAAGGCAAAAGATTGTTGTGCTAATGTGGCTGTGATTGATGGTATGGTGTTTGTTAACATATCGCGACGATTACAAGCACGGAAAACATTCTGTTGAGATTCCATGCCAAAGATTCCACGCTGTGAGTAGTACATGTCAAGAACTTGACTTAAACGTAAGTTGGAAGCTCGATCACGCCAATTTATGATGTTGTGGGCAATTAAAAGACCGTCAACTCCTCCACGAATTTCAGCATCAGTTATTTGCAATCGTTCACGTTGTCCTACGAAGAACCAATTTGGAACTGCAGTGTTATTCCAACCACCCGAGGCTCCGACTTGAATTGTAGCTGGTGCTTGTAGAAGAACTGCTTCAGCAATGTCACCTGATAATGTTGCAGCATAGCGATTATCAATGGCAATTGCTTGTTGGCGTGCCATTCGATATTGTCCCAAATGACTTTCATCAACTAAATCCCTGATGTTGACTGTTTGACGTTCCAAACCAGCAGCAATACCAGCAATGACTGTACCAGCAGCAATTGATCCCCACGGTGAATGAACCACGCCATTCTCCACTGGACAGTCACTCAGCAAATTACTAGCAACATCCACAAGACCGTCAGTTTGTCCACCAATTTCTAAAGTTTCTTCTTCATTCTCGTCAGCTTCTTCATCTTCATTAGCTTCTTCTGCTGGTTCTTCAGCAACCTCTTCTTGTTCTTCATCTTCATTTTGATATCTTCCGAACTTTTTATGAAGTTGCTTACGAACATTCGCCATTTCCGACTTCTTCATCATTTCCACTTCGTCAGTGCTTCTCGGAACTCTTAAAGCACGATATTGTGCTAGTCTGTTGCACCTTTCATTCTCATCCCCACGTCGTTGAGTCTCAATCGATGTTGAAAGCATGAAATGTAATGCACACTGTAATAAACGTTGTTATCAGGTTGAAAAGAAAGATTAATTATGTTTTAATCGTGACTCATGCTGACTCATACATTTTCGTCAATTTTTCATTTACGTACCTGCTCTTGTAAAGTAAGTGAACCGGTCGGGAAAATGGCATGATTACCCGGAATCAATCGGGTCAAGAGCACACGATGTTTTGGGAAGTTGAAACCATTTGTATTGAACGGTAATATGTCATTTTGATTAATGCTCACACCAGTATTTGAGGCTGTAAAATTTTCATGTGAAAAGGGACAAAAATGGAAACGTTTTCGTAGAGATTTTGTTAGGAATTTCTCTCAAATTGACAAGAACTTACGAAGAATTCCGTCTTGCTTGAAACGATGCAACAAGCTGCTTGTAAATTGTTGAAGATTTAAATTTGTGCCTGGAAAATCTTCTGCCCTTCGTATCAATTCAATTAACAATTGCGGTGTCATTGGCAGACGATTGTCGCGCTCGAAAATATCTCTTTGCCGGTAGCATTCTTGCAAATGTGGTGCAACACGTGGCTGTGCATTTGGGGATACGTTATCTTGTGCCAAACATGATGTCAGCGTCAGGAAAAGCAAACACGTCACAGTCTTCAAAAACATTTCTTCTTTTTCTTCTTTAATGTTATTTCTTTGTTTTCTATTTGTCGTTTTTGTGCTGCTGCACCTGTAAAAAAATGAAAAGAATTATTTATCGCGACACTCCAAATAAATGAAAGGAAAAATAAAATCAATAAAATTTGCCTTCGTTCATATTCATTTCGATGTTCTCTCAAATTCTCATGTGTAATATTTAACATACTATTCAGACTGTTATCATTTTTAATGATATTTGTGGAAAAATTACTAAAAAAATTCGCTATCAGCTTTGATGTGAAGCATATAAGTATGAGCGATAAGAAAATTGTTTCAATGGTAAAAAAGTTACTCAGCACAGGGTGGGCCGAAAGCAAGAAATTTACAGTTCAATAGAAGCATGACTGTTTCGATATTCTCTTTAATTAAGACAAGATGAGATTCAAGCAACTTTCATTAAATAATTGTTGCAAAGTTCTTTGTTAATAGTCTTCGAGGAGCACTTGAAGCAACAAAACATAATTGAAATTTATTGATTTGTAATGAAAAGCTGAAACGTTTTCTATTAAATGCCACACCCGAATAACTTTTCTGTTGTGCAAGTGTCGGGTTTCTCGTCGTCTCAGCTACATTATGCAACTCACCATTAAATTTAATTTAATTAAACTTCGAATCTCAAGCGAGATTGTTATTTCGAAGAAACTCCTTGAATCACAAAAATTATATTTTCTTTCTTCTTTATTCTTCTCACTAAACCTTCTTGCTCGTGATGTTTCTTTTCACTTCAATTTCACAACTAAATGAATAGAATCAAACTGCAGAAAGTGTTTCTTCAATCGTACCACACCTTGGAATGAAAAAACTGTTCAATTTTCATTTTATTAATACACATACGAGTTAGTTTTTTAAGAGATAAAAAATATTGCGTTATCTTATCTCTTCCTTTATTCCACCTTTCTGATAAAGAAAAAAACAGCCAAGCGAACGAATGAAAGAAAAACAAAATTCGTGGATTACTTCATGAAGTGTTACTAGCGCCGTGGTAATGATGTGGTGGGAATTAAAATTACATGAATTTAAATGGAAATTTAAAATTCCTTTTGATCGTAATGCAAAACAAAATTTAGGCATGAAGCAATCTTTCACTTTTACATATCTATCTGTTTTATATTGTAAAACATATTTACAAACTAAACTCGTATTTAAATCCTTTTTTTAAATATCGAACAAAGGTTTTTTGTGTTTGCTGAAACACGAATTTAAATATTGAAAGCAGATTTTAGGTTTTCATGATTTTCATGCTATCATAGCCAATGTTAAATAAGTAGAAAGACGTCAAAAGCATGCTCTGCATTGAATTACTTTCATTTATCTTGTTTTAACCTCACCAAATACATACGAGTAAGTAAATATACGAGTCAAGCATGAGAAAATGATGAAAGGATGAAAATTTTCTGTTTAGAATTTCTTCCTTCTCTGCTTTTACAAAACCACATTTTAGATGCAAATTTTCACCTTAAAATCACAACATAGAATGTAAAAAAGTTTTCATTTCACTTTCATTTGATTTTAAAAAAGCAAAAGAGTGAAAAACGGAAATAATTATCATAAACTTTTCACTTCAACTTAATTACTTCATTCATAAACATTTTCTTGGTAGTTGATTACATGTCAATCAGTTTATAAAGTAAAAAAGAGGGAAATGAGAGTAAAAGATGAAGTAAGTTGTTTTGTTTTGCTTTGGTTTTCAATCGAAAATTAAAAGCCAACCCCGTGAATATTGCAAACATCTTTCACCCACATTCCGTGCATGAACGTTTTCCAGAGTTTATTTTCATTGCTTATTCTACCGAATAAAACAAAGTTCTCCAATGAAATATTCCACAGAGGTTTCAGCTACTGCTATGCTTCACGGAATTCACATTTTCGCATTGAGAACGTTCATTAATATGAAAGGTTTTCAACAAGACACAGCTTGAACCATGCAATTGAAGTTTACTTACTATCTCCAACTTTTGAAAGTGGCGTCAAAGAGAAAATACGAATATTTTTCAATTCCCTTTACAGCTCAATAGTGAACAATTGAACGGAGATGACAGTTCATGTCAATTTCAGTTATGAGTGGCGTTTCAAAGCCGGTGAATCTATCGTAATTTTGCAGCGATATCAACAGCTTAAGAGCTTTCCAGACAGAGTTTTTGAAAAAACTCACATAATAAACACCAATAAAGTTTTACTTCTTCTATCTTTGAATTGAGTTCAATTCCATGTCGCTTTGACAATGATCATTCAACTGCAAGCATTGAAACTTTTTTTTTTTTTTTAAAGAGAAATATTTCCACAAGACCCGAACTCGATAACTTTTCTGAACTTTGGCTAATTGGTGAATTGATCACAAGTATGTATCTACATGTAACGTGTTCATTCTCCTTTCATCTTATTCTTTCAGAAGCATTTCTCTTACGAAAAATGAAATAAAGGTTTTCTGGTAAAAGGATAAACGACAATCTATCTTTGTACTCAATCATCCTTTAACATTCGAGTAAATTAAATGGGCTCTTGAGAGATTTTTTTATGTTTACGTTTTTCCTCTTATTCCTTGTTGATCTGATTCTGTTTCAATTCTCAATAAAATAAAATAAAAAGCCCACACATACACACGCAGTTACAATCATCAAATGAAATTGAAAAGGCAGATAAGACGGATATTGCGGAGGTTGAAAGAGAACTTAAATTCCAATTCTGGTAATCACGTTATTTTCCGACCTGCTTTTATCTTCGCTTTGCAAACCTTGAACCATAATTTTGGGTGAAAATGTTTTCTTTTCTTTATTCTTTCCCTTCTAACTCCCCCCTAACCAGTTTCCTTTTCCATTGCATTGTTCGTAGAAAATTCAGCTTTTCCTAATGTTATCGACAAACGCTTCTCCTTCTTCTTCTTCCTTTTTTCTCGTCTATATCACTTTGACTTAAAAATCTATTTTTTTTTATTCGTAAGTTTGTGTTTTTCTTATCGTTCATTTCTCAGTCAATATGTTAAGTGTTCTCTTTGCATGGAAATTTCTCACCCACACACATCATTCGCATCTTAACTTAGAATGAAAAAGAAAGCAAAAAAACACTTCAATTTTCATACTTTTCCGTTTTCCCCCCTTTTTCTTCCACGATAAAAAGCAGCAAATGTGTGTGTGATGAGCGATAAAAGAATCTTCTTTTTTTATTTTATGAATCCCTTAGATAAATCGCAAAAGCGTCGTAAAACAATATGAACGAATAAGAAGAAAAAATACGAAAAGTTGTACGCTTCTAAAACTCTTCGCACATATTGATTTGTGGTTTCACCACGTCTTTGCTGAGTCTCGAAGATGTTTTTCACTTGCTTTGTTGACTGCAATCTTGATAGAAAAAGTCAAAAACATAAAAAAGCTTAGAGAAAAAATATATTTTGCTTCCTTTTCGTGAATATCTGCTAAGACGATCGAACTATAAATAAAACCAGAAAATTATGACGTAAAAAGTCATAAAATGTTCTCTCGAATCGCCATTTGTCTTATCAAGTCATTTGACTTTTTTGATGTTGTTTCTCTTCTCGTTTAGAAATCGCCTTAATGTATTATAATGAGCTTTCTTTTCTCCTGAGAGTGAATGAAATAAAAAGAAAGTCTCGTTCTGTAAAGATACTGAAAGCTGACGGAGATTCGTCTTAAGATTCTCGAAACGAAAAAAAGAAATAAAAAAATGTTTTTTCTCTTCCACTTCATCATGAATTATTCTCGAGTCATTAATGAACAACAATATTGACACCATTTATTTTTGAATCACTGGATTGTTATTATTGTCATCAAAAATAATAACTAGCGCTGTTGAAGTAGCGTCCTTTACTTTAGACAAAGCTGTGTTGTTGATGTTTTTGTTGCTGGTGCGTTTAACGAAGATGACGATTCAATAAACGGAATGGAAATCATAATTTCTCTGATACAATGGCACTGCATTATATTTAAGTGTCGGATGTCTACATATAATTACGAGGACACATATGAATTGTGCTGGAAGTGGAGTGAGTGAAGAATTTAATGAAATGGAGGGCATAAATGAAATGTTTACGACGTTGAGCGAGGGCGATATTGGTGGGAAGCACAATATGCTTCTAACGAAAATGTGTCGTTTCATAGCATTATAAAAATAATGTAACACTAAACACCATCGCTGTTACCGCCGTTTGTTTTGTTTCATTTTACGCCTAAGTTATAGCGATAGCTTGTGCACTATGTGAGCTCCCCATGTGTAAAACTTTCCTTGTCTAGCTCGCGAATCATTTAAATTGTTGCACATTTTTTTTTTCAAATAACACCACCGCCAACCTTAAAACTCCCCATTGACACATAAAAGGTTTTTGTGTTCTTTTTAACTTTCATTTCTGTTTTTGCTGTGTTGTTTGTGAAATATTTAAGTAACCAGCACAATGCTGGAAACGATCTCGTGGTGTCAGAGATGAAAGCACAGAAAAATGAAAATTTCAAATGTCACGAAGCAGAGATTTAACGACTTGATGAGCTCACGTACGAAAGTGACCACTTTATTGTCCATGGGCTCTCTTCCTTTTGAAGAAATAGTTTCAAAGCTTTATCGTGGAACTATTTTTCTTGTCATGTCTAGTGGGATTTGCTTTGTTCTGTTGCTGCTCTCAGACATAATAACACTTAAATTATCTAAAGTAAAACGTAGTCATTCTGTACATTGGTTTAGCAATGCTTTGAAAAGATACGAAAAAAGATGCGGCGTTGTGTCAGCAGGTAATGGTCATAAAGTTTTAACATCTTGTGTGGTCAAATAAGAAGAATAAGTAAGTGAATGTATCATTTAGAATCTTAAAGCAAAACACGTATTTAACATCCTCTGCATTTTCATTTATCTGTATCACTACAAAGTTGAAAAGAAAGATTACTAGAGATAAAGCCCCCTCTCTCTCCCTCTTACCTCCCCGTTAGCAACATAGATTTGTATAAAATAAAAAGAAAGTTTGAAAGATTCAAGCAGTTCAATGAACAGCATTCAACACGATACCGAGAAAATTGATCGTTTTCCTTCTTATGATTAGGTTGGAATCTGCTTTTGCTTATACTGCTAACCTTTTCTATCTCGGTCTTGATGGAATTAATTTTCATTTGACTCAAACATGCGCTTGCCAAATTCCACCGTTGTAGTCAAACGACAGGGGTTCAATGATACGAAAACTGAAACCTTTCCATTCGTTTCAGTTAATGTGTTTAGTTTCCTTTCCAATCTGAATTTATAAGATTTTCTTTCTTTTTATTTTTCCCTTCATCCATGTGTCCGAAACATTGCCCAAAACTTTTTTTTCTTTTTCCAAACGAAAAAGAGAAAAAAATCAATTTTATTATGTTAATTTTCCGACTTCACTAGTAAGGAAAAAAAAGGAAACTGCAACATACAGAAATATATACGAGAGGAAGAAATCAAGCCACTCTAATGATATTTTTTTTCTGTGAAAAGTTCTTCGAGGTGATTTTCATCACATCAGTCAATAAAGTTTCTCGTCATTGATCTCTTTTCATGATTAAATATCTACATAAGTTACACCATTTTCATAGATGGAACTTACCCCACAGATGAACTTCTCTTAAGGAAACTATGTATCAAATAAAAAAGCACATGCGACAGCAACAGCAAAAACGAAAAACTAATCCGATTGAGATTCGAAGAAACATAGAAAAAAAATGAAGTAAGAAGTGAATGTGTTGAAAGAAATAGTTTCATGGTTAGGGTGGAATTATTTTTCCTTTCCATCCTTGAAAGATGCATATGGAATCAATAATAATCCTTTGGCCTTTCGATAGGATTTCCGATGTTTCTTTTCTATGTAAGATCCGTGACAAATATAAAGCCAAATACGTAATTACTTTTCATTCTTTCCTACTTTATTTCATCTATCGTCATCACAACTCTTGACTATTTGTTCGGGGATAGTTTATTAGTTGAATGAATAGAAAATTTATATTGAATGAAATTATGTATGAAATTATAGCTTTGACATTGTATCATGAATACGAAATGAAAACATTGACATATCGGTGCCAAACTTATTAAGCGACATCCCAACCCTGCCTGCCACCCGCAATGCTACTGCTAGCAGTAACAGAATTTTCGAATGAAAAACCTCGTCGTCGTTCGTAGCTTTGTTGAAATCATCTCCCACCATTTCCACTTCCTTTCATACCGTAAAAAGAGCCAAAAATTTATTCAACAAATTTTAGTATTCGCATTAGCCTCTGAACCAATAATAATCATGTGTGCTCAGCCATTTAACTCTTGGCACGTATAATTTTCATGAATGTTATTGTTCTGGCCGAGAGTTTTATTTTGTGAATTTTATATTCGAATTGGGGTATGGATGTTTGCATATACGTGGGTAAATATATAATTTTAGAAGCATAGAGAGTGGGAGACGAAGTGAGTTTATAAGTTAATTGACAAAAAAAAAAGAATGAAAGAAAAGTTGGGTGCGCCCTGAAGCTATCGACTTTTGTTCAAAATGGAATCATTTGAAAGTCATGTCGATGAACTCTTTTCATTTGTCGAATTGCAATGTTTGTATGAGAGACGTAATTTGTATAAAAAGGTTTTTAAATCCTTGAAGTTACTAAACTTTGTGATATTCATCATGCAATACTTGGCTACTTGATCGATGCTTGCTTCTCTATCCGACCTTCTGGCGCAAAAATAAAACTAGTAAGCGAATCGTTATAATTTATTGTTTCAAGTGTCAGAAAACACCATCACGAGTCATAAAAATTCATTAAAATGTCGTTTACTAAGTGTGGTTATTCTTTCCCCTCGTCCGCAAACTTTCCCCACACATTTTTATTTTTTTTTCTTCTGTTCTTGTCGGCAAATGGCAAAGGATAAAGAACACAAATTAATGCGATGAGACACAGATCTAGTTTCGGTTGTAGACAAGTGATAGATTGAAGCAAATATATTTTCAGTGGTCTGATGCGCTGGTATAGATTTTTTAATGGTTATTTCAACCAGCCACATTTTGCTTTTATAGCTCACAATCTCATCCGTGCCATGACAACGAATGGGGGAAAATTGATTATTGCTGCTGTTCTTCATCGAATCCTTTCTATTTTTTCAACCTCAATTCATTGAAATTTCTCACACTTATTCGTCTCGAATTCAGTATGAATGAAACATATAAAACGCTATGATTAATTACTGGTTTCAGTTTCAAATTCTTTCTCTTTTTTGTTTCTTTTATCAATCTGCAAACAAATTTTTTTCTGTACAGCTTTAGTGTCGTGTAAAGAAATAATGAAAAATGAAATATCGTTATGTTCAATAGCAGTTTCAAATTTTTATTTCATTTTACATAGCGAATTCATTTTAATGCATCTTTTGGAAACATAATACGAATACATATTTGAAACGACGAAAGAGTCTTTCAAGCCACGTACATTTACTCCACCACTACTTCTTTTATTCTCTTTTCCAACTCGATAAAGTTTTCCCATTAAAATCGATGGCTTGGGTATGTTAATAAACGCTTTACGTAATCGAGAACGAAGCGGGTGTGTGCTGAACTGCTGAACAAAACATTGAAGCTTGTAGATATGTTTGTTTGCTTGTTTGTGTGGAAAGCAATAAAACTTTATTCTTCTTTCTTTTTTTTTGTTTCCATGAAATGGACTTTCTTGTATATGTTTTTAGCTGTTGATGGAAGATATTTATGTCGGTCACACCGGACCATATGAGATGACAATGTCGTTTGTTATGGGGTCGCTTGATGTTGCTCGGTCAAATAAATATCTCATTCTCGTTTCATTTGCGATGCTTACAAATTTTCTTTTGTCCTCAATGCTAAAATCATTATCTTAATGTTACCCCCACCGCATCAAGCATAGAAGTGAGCAAGCAAGCACTCAAATTACAACATTTCGAAAGGAAATTCATTTTTTAAACATTCACCGTTATTCACATGAAGATTACGAATCCAGTAAATATGGAGAAAATTGGGAATGTGGGGATTGCAGATTATCCACTTGGGGGTGAACAACACACAGAGCAATAAAAATATATAAAGGATTGAGGGTCAAATTATATCGCATGTATTTTATTTGTACTTAGTTTTTAAGGCAAGTGGCTATACTTTACATAATATGGATAAAGAATATGAATTCCATTCACCCACAACTCACACAGCCTGAGCACGAAAAACATTACGATAACAGCACTTTTAATGTTCTTTCTGGAGCCCTCAACAATTTTTTCCCTCTTTCTCTTAAAAATATTTATTCCAATACTCACGAGTTTTGGAGCAGCACAAGAAGAAATGTTGAATGAAAAACGTATTGAAGTGAATGTTTGTTAGAGGGATAGGAGAAGAGGAGAAGAGAGAAGAGAGGGCACCACTAGAATGGGATACAACTTTGGAATTAATAATCAGGTCGCTTGGTTATTCAAACATTCATAGACAACCCGCAGTGAAAGCGGGAGATCTACACAAGGTAACAGACGATGAATACATATTGATTATTATTGTTGGGTGCTACCATCATTCATTAAGATACTTCGTACAAAAAGAGAAGAGGGAGGTGTCAATGGGTGGTTTTGTGTTCATTTCAAAATAAAACGACAATTCTCTCTTCTTTACTGTCTTTCATCTTGATTCGTTGTTGATGTCGTCGAAGCAATCGAACTAAAATTTATTTATTATTGTTATTGATGCAATAAAAGTGTGGAGAATTTATTTAAGTAAAATCAACCTTTACTTCATCCTGAACATTAAATTAATGTGTGACATCATTTAATAATATAAGAATGAAGATATTGAGAAATGCTGACTGACAATTCATACCGAATAATGGATATGAGAATATCAACAAGCAAATGACTTAATAAAAATTTACATTTTATAACTGCATGTCGCCACATGTTTTTATTCTCATTCTACAAATGAAAATAACATAAAATAGGAAATCGATAAAAGCAATTTTCATTAATGATTTTACCTTATTGCTTTATATTCTTCCTTATTTTCATTTGAAATTGGGCCTGATATTTAATTTACTTAATCGATAAATGACCGCAGGGATTCGTTACAAAAGTATTGTTTGAAAAGCAAGCAAGCTATCTACTTAGTAACGTTACTGACTTTTATAAAGTAAAGTTTTGTGCTCGACAAAGCAGATGAATTAATCACCAGTGGAGCTCAACTTCTTATCGCTAAAACTAAATAAATGTCGGATATTTGTAACTGTTTCACTCTCTTTCATTTCAATCCTCACAATCCTCATAAAAACGTTAGTTGTAACTTTGCAAATGCAATTCTTTCCCCGTTTTCAACTTGCATAAGTCATTTTTCATTTTTATGAACAGTCGAGAAAGTCATTTATTGCAAATAGTTGCAACGAGTGCTACAATGCTCTTGACGCTTCTGATGTCTGATTGGATTTACAGCCATCAGAAATTATGAGTATATAACTGCAAATGTAAATTTCACAGACACTTTTGTAACATTTGTTGCTGTTACATTTTTTATTTTTTTATTTTTCTTACTTTCTGTTCCCTTCTGCTGATGTATTCTCCGACAGCAGAACGCTCCACTGGGAAATCTAATTATAATTTCTTTTCCTTTTTTCCACTTCACTCATTCAAGATTAAAGTTTCTTTCACTCACAACAATTTCTTTTCTCTCTCTTTGCTTTTTTGTTCTACGTGTAATGTAAGAAATAACAGTCTTTGACAGACGACGAGAAAAATGGCGAAGAGATGAGAAAAAAAGTTGTAGAAATTTAAATTAAAATTAATGTGATGAGGTGTTTGGAAAAACGAAAACGTGTGTAGCGGAATAGCAGAACAGGTGATGGAAAGCTGCCGCCAAAAAAAAATTCTCGTAATTTTAAAGAAGACAATTTAGCAGTTTCTTGCTTCACCAGACATCTCTACATTGGAGCATGAGTTTTTAACTCATCTCCAAGCTATAGTTTCTGACACGAAAAGAAAATTGAGTGCCAAAAACTTCTACTTACTCGAGAATCATCTTTGCAACAAGAAAAAGCTTGCAAAGATTATTATTATTATTTTGTTTGTTGTTGCACTGCGAACGAAGCATAAATATAATTCTAATTTACTTTACAGTGCACGTAGCAAACATTTATTTACTTTTTTATATGCTACTGCTTGTTTTAATAAACATATTTATGTTCTTTCTATCTTCACTTCATCTTATTGCACGTTGCAACTTATACTCTCATTTTGTTGTAGCAAGTATCGAGAAAGTAGCAATGAGGGAATGAAATTTCAAAGATTTTCTGTGTGATCGAGATATCTAATAACGAAGTAATAATAATATCTTCTTTCGATTCGCTTCGATTCCATAAGTATTTTGTTGTCGCTTCGTCTAACCTTTCCCTCAACTCAACCGTAACCAATACATCAGATTGGAGCTTTCTTCCTTTCACCATTCTTTCGTTCAATTTCTTATAGGAATGAATGAATGAATGAATGGATAAAAAAAAGATAAGTACATACATACGTGGTATATGCTCAACAGATGCTGCTTTTCACACCTTGTTCTTCATTATGTGAATGATTCTAAATATCTCATCGCTTTCCTTATTATTCCAATGAGATTTTCTCCCCGCTTGCTTCAACTGAACCCAAAAGACTTTTCTCTAAGGAACATTGAATTATCAAAAGCGAAGAGAACAGAAGAAAAGTTTTTTTTTCTTTCTTGTAACGTAATAAATGAGATAAATTCTCAAGGTGGGGATAGATAGTCAGTCGTTTCTCGTTTGTTCGTTGTTGCGATACATCAGTGAAGTAAAATGCCTTGTTATGTGAAAGAAAAATTCATAAAATTCCTTTTACCGCTTTTCCTCCTATTATTACAACATTTTGCCAATGTAATAATATTTTTAATATCAATCTTATACGATGACACGTTGACAAAATTTATTCTCGTACGAAGCCCGATTATTATAGAAGGAGATTTAATGGCCATTATCATTTTTATGTACGATTTTTTGATATTCTTTTTCACATGTTTTCGGATCTTTTTCAAGCGCACCAAATGCGATACAAGGGAAAAATCATTTTATTAAATTATGAGAATTAACGCTTATATTAAAGTTACTTTAGGAAAGAGTTTGAAAGTGTGAGAAAGGAGGAAAAAAAGGGAAAGAACGAAAGATTTTCTAATTAAATTTTAATTGTAATTATTAATTACACTTTAATGAATATGTTGTTCGATATAATGGAATGCGGGAATGTGTTATGGATAGAAAAAGCTTCTCGCATGTAATTAAAACCTTGAAGTTGAAGTTAATAATTAATTTTTCCCTTTAAAGTTTTGTAAAAGTTCTTGTTAGCATCGTCAGCAGCTGGATGTTTGTAAGTGAATAATTTAATGTTTCTATGACCACAGTTTCTATGTTAAATCATAGAAAAACAAGTCACTTACTTCTTCACCAAATATATCTTGTTTTCTTGTTAAAATTAAACATTAAAATGTTTTCCATTTCTGCTTCTGTGCGCGAGAAAACGATAAATAATACAGGAGAAAAATAATTACACGCTAGAAAAATTTCGGATTCAATTTGAATATATTTAGGAAACCACAGATTACATTTTTTTTTCCTATTTCAAAGATTTTTTTCTACACATGGGACTCGTTTAAAAAGTGGGCAGTTTGCCCATCTATTGTTAAATGCAGCAATATTTCCCTTTGAAAGGAAAATAGAAAAAGATCAGGGAAAGTGAAATTGGATTTTCCATTAAATATAGAAAATATTCAAAAATTTTATTCTAGCGTGACCATCAAAACGTTTATTTGAAACATAAAAAATTAAAGCATTCTGATTTCTTTTCTAATTTTATGAAAGGAAAATTGTCCTTGATTTAGATTTTTATTTATTCATGTGGAAAACTCTTTAAACATTTAAGTATGAAATTTGTTTTAAAAAGATTTCTGTGACATTCTCAATCATTGATTATTAATATGTGAATTCTCTCTGAATAACATAAGGAATATAAAAAAGTAAATTATATCACATTTTACGATAAATAAAAATGCTGATGATAACAAGTATCTTGATGTCCCGCTTGTAATTCTCTCATGTGGTTTGACACTCGTTGAAACTCACAACTTTAAAATTATTCTCAAAAGACCCTCAAGGGTTAGTTGAAAAATTTATCAGCCTCAATTTATATTTTTTTTCGTTATTTTTGTCACAGAAATTCTTCGTTGGAGAAATGTTGAACGGGCACAATGTACTTTACAACAAAACACAATAAAAACGGAGAGCATTATTATCATATCCATATATCCACATGAACAGTCATCTTATATATATTGCATATGGGAAAAGCAGTCGATTCAACAATTTGTTTTCGTCCTTCTCTCTCTCTCTCCCTCTCAACCACCCTTTCATCTCACACCCACGTTGTTTCATGATATGTATATGAAGTTAGTATGGAAATGGCAAAGCAGAGTATCTGATGATATAAATAAATGTACATAAGTATTTTCTCTCTCCCTTAACCCCTTTTTTCTATAAAATAACAACAAAAAAGAAAGAATTGCGAAGATATTGAATTCTCTTCAATCTAAATATCCCGACATTTAAATAGATGTGGCAAAAGGAAATGAACATAAAAGAGAAAGAATGAAAAAGAAATAAGAAGCACGAAAAATGATGATAAAGTTTTACATAAAGAGCGACAGTAAAAATCGTAAAAATGAATTTTCATCGACAAGATCATTGTGAAAAGGAAAAGAACGAAAATAGGAGTTTAAGAAATAAATAATTTTTTATTGCGTGGGTGTAATAAAACTTTTGGCATTTTTAATAATTTTGCCATCGTTTCACAACAAATATCCGCTGTTTTTTTTTATCTTGCAAGAGAACAAACATTTTTCTTCGTGGGTAAACTTCATAATTGATGTAACCTTTTTCGAAAAGTTCATTTCTTTAAAGACTTAGGTTGAATGAATTGTTGAAAAGGTTTATGAGACGAGATAAAAACTATTCAGGATTCAGAATTCCCCAGTAACTAATTCAGGGTGTTCGTGTAATAAAAAGAAAAAGTAATGATGATGATGAGTCCTCGATAAAAGTCTGAATTGAATTTCCAATTATGTATTTGAAAGTAAAATTTACCAGCGATAACAAGACCAACAATGTGTTAAAGACTCACAAAAAAAGGGCAAAATTTTCGACAGTTTGGAGTTTTCACAGAAATGTTTTGCGAAATCGAGAGATGTAACAAAAAACGTTGAAGAATGAAAGAGCTTTGTTAAGAGAATGTGGAATAGGAAGTTAGAAGGAGGAGGGTGGATGGATGTAAAACGTGTATTAAATAGCTTTTGGGTGATTTTCGGCTTTGTTTTATATCGTAATTCATTTGAGTGTTTTATTTTGCTGAAGTTGAAGCAGACATAATTTGAAGTATAGCAGCATAGAAGCATCGGAAACGATCCTTGTACAATGTAATTGTATTTTATTCAATTTTATTTTCTTTTTTCTTTAAATGAAGCTACATAGCGTAGCATTGGATGAAAAGCAGAAGAAAAGGCTGAGAGATGTTCACATAAATTAAATGTTTGAAGCGATAATGAAATTCCAATTAAATTTCACCAATTAAAATTATATTAAAATTCCACCCTGTTCTCTTTTTTTTCCCTCTTTCTAAGAGAATTCTTACCATCGCTTTTCCAACTGAATGAAAATTGTATTTTCATGTTTTGCTCTACTCTGAAAATTCCTTTTTTTTTCTTTTTCTCGTCTTATTCAATTCACAATCTTTTTTTTCTGTCTCTTCAACAACAGATTATTGTCAGATGAAGAGAGGGCAAAAATACTCAATCTTCGAAGACGCAACAAGCGTAAATAATAAAAATAATAAGTAAGAGGCAATAGAGAAAGCAAAAAGAAATAAAAACACATAAAACATCCTAAGAAATGTTGAAAGGATTTTCGTTTGAACATTTTGAAGAAGATGAGTGAAATATAAATGTGGGTGAAGTCAACATTAGAAGAGTGAGAGAGAGAGAAACTAAAATAATCGATAAAGTATGTGGCGAAGTGAGAAAAAAGATCTTTTCGTATGTTTCAGTGCCTTCAACTTATCTTGATATCTCGCGAAAAAGTATTAAAAGTCTAACTTTTTATTAGTTTTATCAATGTGTTTATGTTATGTGTGGGTGTGTGAAAGAATGTTGAAGTAAGTTTAATTCGCCAAAGGCAGTGAAATGTATTAGACATGTTTTCAATGAGAAAAAGGAAAAGTCGAACCCATCATCAAAGTTCGTTGTTTTATAAAACGTGGAAAAGTTCAAACCTTTTTTTCCCAGCTCCCTCGTCTTCATTTTAAGCTCCACTGCCACTGTCTGTTCCTTTTTAAACCACTTCAACATGAAAATAATAAAAGTGAATATACTTTTTGTATTCTTTTTGAAGAAAGCAGTCATTTCTCTTCAACGCCAATTTCATATTTGGTTGAGTGACTTCGAAGATGAGAGTTTCGAGACATATTATTAACCCGTTAGGTAGAATGTCAATTTCATTGTTTGAGTTTTCTTGGGAAATGTTTTCGGTTCTGAAAGGATCTGAAAACGACGAATTACATGACTGTGGTAAAAGTCATAGGAATTATGTTTCATGATGTTGTCGGATTATGTATCATCATTCTTCCCCCCAACCCCACAGTCATCTGCCTCTGATTCTATAAGACTCTAGCAGACACATGAAAGAAGAAAAAAATTATTTCAATCTAACCTCAATCATGACAGAAGGTCAAAAATATTATTCCGAACAAATCCGGATTCCTATTATTTCTTTCCTTTTTTTCTTATCACGCTCCGGACACACCATGTCTGCGAGAACTGCGCGCCTTATTTTCCTTTGCCTTTGTTCTCAAAAAAAATCTTTTATTTCTACTTTTCCTTCTTCGTTTCATTCTTTTTCAACTCCCACCCACACCTCAATCGATCAGAGCCCGATGTTAACAACTCGACTTACATAGTGGGTTTATTTATGCTGCATACTGTCGATATGTGTTATTTTTACACACCCAACGCACGCAAATAGCTTTTCAACAATGTAAAGTTGGTGAGAAAAGAATAGCTAAGTAGAAAAAGAATTCATTTTTATGCTCTCGAGTCCCGATAAACAACATCACGTCGCTAATTCCTCTTCTAATTCCCATCTTTAATACACACAATTTGCCTACAAGAGTCATTCGGGGATTTGTATTATTTTTTTCTTCTTTGTCGACTTCCTTCAACGTTCCTGCTGTTATCAACACAAGCAGGCAAGACATCCAAGAGATACATTAAAGACGCAAAAGATGCTGATGCTTTTAGGGCTTTTCCTCCTCTTTCTCTTTTCTTTTCTTCATCCTCCCTCTCCCTCTTCCTTTATCATCATCTCCCACATCTTTCCGCTGTTCAACTTGATATAATTCTTTTTTAATGATATTGATTTTCAGAGATTTTGTTATTCTTTCTTTTCTCTCTTGCGTCTTATATTTCCGCTTTTCTTTTTCGTTTTGCCTTTTTCTTCTTCTTCTTTTTTCGCCTTTTCCTTGAGCGAAATGTTTTGAATGTTATGTTTGGGTGTAATAAAAAAGCAGAGGCCCAGTTGGTAATGATTTGATGGATTAGGTTGCGGGATGTTTGTTTACATCAGATGTACATACGTAAGGAAAGGTTGTTTCTCGGATAGAATAACTTTAAATGTTATTCTTTTTTCTTCTGTTTGTTTGTCAAAACTTTGGACGCTCCCTTGATTATAATCATTATAAGAAACATTCATCTTATCAGACGAAAGAGTTGGAAAAATATTTAATAAACTTAACAAAATGTTACAGATTGTTTCTGATTATTTAGAAATTAGAAGAACATCAAATCAATCAAATGTGCAACGTGTGTATGTAGATATTCAATAAAGTAATCAGTTAGAACATGAAATCAGAGAGAGGGATGAGCATAAATTTGTAATAATTTTCTATTCTATTACGAGGAAAATGCTTCAATGACAGCTCCAATCCCTGCATGAAACGATATTTATTATTAATTCTAACAATAAGTTTTTTGCTATTTCCCACTCCAAGCCTATATCAAGTTTAATTAAAACGGACATGTAATGATCTTGACTCTCATAGAACCACGTTCCATATTAAATTCCCTGTTGGTATCTTGAACGTCAAATAAAACTCGTCATTATTGTGTGACAATGACGTCTTGTGTTTGCTTATAGCTTTTCTTTCTTATTTATCTCTTACTCATTTCCTTAGTCAGTCACTTCACTCGCTTTTCTGTATCTGCCTACCACACTGTTATCATCTAAAAATGAAAAGAAATCATATTCACTCAATTGAAAATCGGAATAAAAAGCTGAGCTGACTGAACATTACGCACAATACGAATTATAGCAAAGGAGAAAAATAAGAAATGTGAGCTTCGATTACTAACATTCCTTGAGCATTTTCCTTTTAATTGAATCGTTATATGATATTTGAAAAAGAAAAAGAGAAGAGACGAAGCAGATAAATGTATGGGAACAAAATAAAGATTCCGTTCTATATTTTTCATCCATTGTTTGATTGATGAAAGATTGACGGAGAGGGAAAGACATAAAGAAAGTGAGAACGAGAGAGAAAACTTAAATGGGTTGGGGAAAAGCTGACTGTGCTTTAGAAACAATGATAAGCGTTAGTGTTTCAAGCTGCTTATAAATAAAATATTCAGATAAAAAGAAAAGTCGGTTAACTAAACTGTTGCTGCTTTTCTCCTTCTGTCTCTCTCTCTCTTGATTCGATTCCAACAGTTCATTTTGTGTTTTCTCGCCTTCGATCGGACTTTTCTTTAGAATCAATAATGAATGCAATTGTTGTGAAGTAGTGAGAGGCTCTTCATTCATAGAATGAACGGATCAACATACTTGAATAGCCTCGAAACATAACAGGGATGGTAGGAAATAACAAACATGCCATTATCGAAGCGCTTCTCGGGGAAAATAAGAAAAACAAATAAAGTAATGGCATAAAATGTGCCCATAAATTCTCCATGCCTTCATTAAAATATGGTGTTTGTTAGAATAATATTTTAATTTTCCTTTTTTTTATTTTTGCTTCTCCAATGCATAAACAAGAAATTTCACAAACACACACACAAATATACTTGAACATGTTTCTTTTATCGAATCCGTGAAGCTAACAAAAGGTAAATACTCATTTTCCACATTCAAATGCCATTTCCTTAGCGATTTCTACTTATTCCACTTTCGCTTATTTAGCTTCTAGGTAGAAAAACATAAAGGTTCATTTCGACATCAAACGTCTTTCAGTTCAAAAGAAACGAAAATTGTAATTTTCCTTCTTACAGTTCACGCTGAAAATGTAATCATTCATTTGAGCCTTCGATGTTTGAGGTGAAAATGTATTTTTATATTTTTTTCTTCGTTCGTTTCTTAAGATGAATTCTCAAGACGTATTTAGGGTTGTATCGTTTTGCTGCAAAGCCATTTAAACGCAAATTCGTGAAGTAAAATTGATTTTCATCCAAGATGAATGGTGATTTTTTCTTCTCTCTTTATTTTTTTGCTTGTGGGGAGACACATTCTTGCTTGATCCCCTTTCGTTTCTTCGATTCGATTCAAAACATTCGACAAATAATGATATATATAAGATTGAATATACGTGATTACATACACACTCGATAAAATTGTAACGTTTTCAACGTGAGGGAACGATGAACGTATGGGGATAGCAAACAACAAACAACCTCCCCGCAATGATCGAAAATGATGATGAAAAATAAACCGTGTGTGTAGGAAAATCATTCAGATTTCAAAGAAATGGCAAAGAGAAAAATATACACGAAAATTTCTTTTAACAAACATCAAATATGCAAACACATTAATGTGATGGAAAATCATAAATTATAAAGAATCTTTCAGTTTGTCCTCGAGAGGATGGAAAAGAAAAAAAAAAGTTGTGCTGTTGTTATTCATCTTCATGCAGAGTTTGAAAAAGAATTTTCGTTTTTCACTGAATCGAAAACACTTTTTCAACAAGTTTATATTCTTCCTTTTTATTTTCTTCGAGATGGAAAAATTTATTTAATTCTTCCGTCTGATGACATCAACTAGACTTTAGAAGTTCTCATGTATAATTCGGAAATGTATTTGTTGGTTGATATTCTTGAGATTTTATCCAAGTATTGATTCATATCCCAAAACTCTAAAAACTTTCATTCAAAATAAAAACTCACATCTATTTGAAATGTTTCCAAATCATTTCCCATCTTACGATTAATTGCATTCGATGAAGCTCCAAAAAAAACCATAACGAAGGAGAAAGTTTGAAAAGAGCAAAGAAAAGTTTCCGCTTGATGATCTTTAGGTTAAAATTTTTCATCTGAAATTCAATAAACAGTCTAGTTGAATAGCAATGATTACGACACATACATAAATATATTTACTCTTCTGTCTTCATACAATCATCAACCGGAAAACATACAAAACATCGGTAATGCCAGCCACACAAGAAAAATATTTTCCTTGACATTTTACATCTCATCGCAAAAGAAACAATTGATTCAGTTGGAATTTCTCAACTGTAAAAATGATTTGAATTTCTCCTGAGCATTAAAGACTCTTCCGACGACTTTAAAGCCATAATTTTTCTCCTATAAAAATTGCTACGTACCTATTATCCTTGGAAAAGAAAAACAGCAACGAAAACAAGCATCATTGTTGCTTGGGAAATCTGTTTTTTCCCTTCTCTGTGGGTTAAAAATATTTTGGTACCGTTTGTAATTGTATGAGTTGCCCGTGCCCTCATCATTTGGGTTGTCGCATGTAACCATGTAACTCTCATAGCTGATGGAAAATATTTTCATTTATACCCATCTTTCTAAACGATTGTACTTCGAACCGTTCGATAAAAAGGAATCATAAGAAGAATTGAAATCTACAGATGACAGCGTTACGCATGATCGTGATATGCCTTTGATGGTTACGCCCTATTTTCATATCCATCCGTTGCAACAACAACAAACACCAGCAGACAAAAACAACAACACATCATAAACGAACGAGGATAATCGAGCACTCCACCGACCCACACAAGCGCATGAGAATGAAAATGTTGCCGTAGAGAAAATTTTCTCCTAATTAAAACACGAGCGGTTAATACAAATAAAGATTGAATCAACAGAATGTAAATTTACCTTGAATGTGTTGGTGAGTTATGTTGTGCGCAAATGTCACGAAAATCCGAAACAACAATGCGAAGGAAAATTTCGGTTTATTATTGAATTCGGGTGCTTTTCGTAAGCGTCCGACTTTTTACAATGTAACTCAATGTTTTCAAAGTCGTTTAAAAACGTTACCAGATTTTATCTCTTGGGAAGATCGATGAAATTTTACATTGTAGAAACTATTAGAACGACAATGTAATCAGACAACTTTGTAGAAAGTACTGTAAGCAGGGTGAGTGAGTTCGAAGGATTAAAACAACAACATGGAATGTCAGCCAACAAGTTGTATGTAACGATTGTCGAATGTTTCATTTTGTCTCATTGTTTCGCTGCTGCTGCTGCTGGTAACTTCCAAAGCAAGAAAGAATGTGTCGAAGCAACAAACACAAAAATAATATAAAATTTCTCCCCTTCGCCTAAGTAGAGTGGAAAATTTATTTCGGCTGGTAAAGCTCTTCATGTCGATGCTCCCCATTTCTTTCAGTCTTCTGTGAATTTTCGACTAGTTAAGAGTTAATCGTCTGTTTCATGCGAATTTTTATTCTAGAAAAATAAAATATTAGAAACAGGAAAACAAAACAAGAAAATAAAACCGAAAGGGACAAGAAAAAAAACATTTTGTAAAATTTGTTCATTTTAAAAGTTGATTGTGAAATACAAAAAAGAAAAACACGAAATCAAGAAACGTTTTGATGTTCGGTTTGAATCAAGAACGAATTATTTTCATTGGTTGAAAGATCTTGTTTGACTTTAAACGTTGAAGGTTAAAAGAACTTTTGTCTGCGGAAAAAAAATAAAAATAATAATAAGTTAAAGAAAGAAAATTTACACGTTGCGAAAAGAGAAAAAAGAATTTTCAATCAACAGTGTAACAACTGGTAAAGTGCAAATTTTCAAGTGTAATAAAAGTGCACGAATTGTTTGTTTTTTTTTATGCGTTGTTAAAAGTGAATTGAAGTCTCTTGGCGTTGAGTCGTAATTTACCTCGTGTTTCTTCTTTTCTTTTGCTTCGGAGCATAAAAAAATTGTAATTTAATTGAAACAATCATAAAATAAAGAAGAAAAATCCATCCCGGCTTAGAAGAAAATCCTAAAGAGATTGTCTGAATTTTTTTTGGGTATTGCAATAATTTTCTTGTGAAGCGGTGGAAACGTTCCATATGGTCCATATGTTGGAGATTGTAAGACAAGTTGGAAAGGTGGACTTTCCGCAAGTCATCGTAAGTAATTTCTCGACCTCACATACTTTTAACATTTATCATTACTCGTTTACCCAAAACACAGAAAATCGAAGGGTGTTGGCGTTCTATAATATTCACGAAGAGCAACACGAGCATTAAATCTCGAAAGTTTTGATTAAAGCTCGTTTGCTTTTCCCTCTCATTCCATTCGACATTTCATTTCGTTTCGTATTCTCCCTTCTGAGTGATATTCAACAAACCCCGAAATACCCTCGATCATTGTTGATTTTATTTATTTCCATTTCTCTCTGCTTTAAGCTTGTTCGTTTTATTTTTCTTCTTCATGCTTTTGCTACATTTGAACAATTTCTTTTTCCATCTGTGAGTTGCTTTTTGGTAGTTTGACTGCTGGAAAATTTCAAATTGATTTAGATATGGGATTTGGTGCTTTTTTTTACGCTCACCCACTGTGAGTACTTTTTATTCTTCTGAAAATGGATAAAAAAGGTTTTTTGATTGTGTGTATGTGTGTAAGAATGAGAGAAAGATATTCAGGTTCAAAATTACCATTCAGTTTACATGACTGAGTTGCTCTGACTGGCTTTTGTGATGCTTAATGCCAGTTAAACTAGCGGGAAAACCCGACATTTGATTTCATGACCATTTACAATGTTTCAGTGATAAAAAAGAAAGAAAATTCGCTCATTGGAATTAAAAATGATCGAGAAAATGTAAAAAACGCAAAGCTGAGGAAAATCTCGTTAGAAATCATCAGGAAAATAAAAATAAATAAAGCATAAAAGCTCGTAAACTTTTTCAATTTTATTACGGTTGTGTTGTGTGTTTGTGGGCTGGTGCTGATGTTTGTTGTGAATGTTTATGTCGAAAGATTTCTTTTTTTTTCTACTGAAGATGTAGGAATCAGAAGAAAAAAGGAGAAAAGAGATAAATTTTCATTTGATGGCTTTCCTTTAGTCTTTAGCTTAATTTTTGTACCTCCTCTCAGAATTTACATTTAAAAGAAAAATTGGAAATTTTTTGACGGAAAATTTAATTGAAGAATTAGTGAATACTTCAATTTCGTCATCGATATCAATCGACAAAGTCAAATTAAATCAAATAATCTTATTCAATGACGCTTATGGATTTTTCTTTCATTTCTTCTAGTTTCTTTGACAGTTTGAATGGAAATGAAATGGAATGAAAATGAAAATAGTCATGTCGAAGAATAAAAGGAAAACTAGATAAAATAATTGATAGCGATGATTACTTTACATTACGATAATTAAAAGTTGGTTGTGCTGGGTGGCATAAGACATCGATTTGAGATATTCATTTCAACAATTGAATCTCGTTTTCAACTTTTCTTCTCTCTTTTGCCATTTATTACAATTTTTCGATTACCATCTATATTTCTGCAATATCAAGCAAAAAAAGAACTTTTTTCTTTTCCCCCCATAATTGTCTGTTTTTACATTGATGCTAATTAAGGGAAGCTTTACCCCATTTCGACAGACGAGAAAGATAGATTGAATGGGATTCTTCTATACCAGTAATTATACGGTTTTTTTCCTATCGCTTTTCATGCGAAGAAAATGAAGTAAATGGAGTCAAATTTTGCGTTCATTGTTTCAAGTATGATGAAAAATCTACTAGACGATAATACGTTCAATTCATCATATCTTCATCTGATTGTTTAGCTGCAGTGTGTGGGTGGGCTTTCTGTTGTTGGTAGTAAATTTGAGTTGTGAAAGGGAAGAAGAAAGAAAAATCTTTATTTAAGACATTGAAACGACAACAAATGGATGTAATGAGTTCGTGGTGAATGATGCAGATGAATGAAATAAAAAAAATACTTGGTGAAGTCTTTTTATCATAATGAAGACTGTCAAAGTTGAGTTGAAGGGAATGTTTAATGCTGTAATCGAGGCTTGAAGCTTTCACTTCAGTCAACATCGTTCTCGCTATTTTTCTTCTATGGATATGACTACTGACATGCAATAAGAATTTAATAGATTGAAAATGTATGTAAAAGAATGTCTTCGTGCTAGACTTACTAACGAAGATTAATGCGCAATGAATCCAATTTCGAAAGAATTTTCCTCTTTCTTGAGTTCAGTAAAAAGATGAAGGAAAATGTGAAGAAAAAAAAAATCATTAAAATTTTCCTCAATTAGTTTTTCTTTTCTGCTTTCCTTCGTTATCTTATCGAAAGGGAAGCATAGCTTTGATAAACAGTTTAAAACTTTATCATTTTGGGAAGATTAAAACGAAGTTTATATAAATAGAAAAGGAGATGAAATATATTTTACTTGACAACGGGTTTTCTCTTAAAGTTTTCCATTGCAATGTAACAATTTCAAGGCGGCTGAAGATAGCAAAACTTTTCCGTTTCTCATTTTTATGATTCTTATTTTTCCCAAATGATTTGTGTTTAAGTGCATTCTATTGTTACAATGTGAACTTTCAGTCATTCCACTTTTGTGGACAACATGAAATGAAATATTCTCTTTGGCTTTGCCATTCCATTATATATCTACGTATCTTGTCTTCTGAAGAGAGCAAGACAAGACGGCATTAAAGTTGATGAATTCATCTTAAGGTATAAGAGAAGTTGATCCACTTTATTTATTTATGTACGTCTCACGAATGGCATTGCATTAACATCAGACATTTTTATATACATTCTATCTCGTGTTAAAATTTTCTCTTATACATCGCTTTAGATTTCACATCAACTTGAAGTTTTATGAGGCGAGAGAGCGCGCAAAAAAATCGCTTTTAACTGTGAATGTGTCATCAAACAGCGAAAGAAGAAAAAAAACTGTGAAATTCGGTAACATAAAATATTAAAGCAAACGCGGCAGTATAATATATTTTAGTACCTACTTTGTGCTTTTTCCGATAAATAAACACATTTTTCATTCATTCCTTCAGTTCTCGTATGATGGGTTGGAGGATGAAATGGTTGCTGCATGACAAAAGGCACAATAAAAATTTAAGACTCTTCTTCTTCGTCTCTCCCACTACTCGAGTTATTGAAAGATGCGTATATGATGGAGAGAAATTTATCATCAAATTTATGCGGGGGAGGAAAAAAGTAGTAGAACGAACATGTTGTGTTAAAAATGAAAAGTCGAGGACTTTAAAGCTTATGAATGTTTAGGAAATATAAAATATTATATTTTATACAATGATTGTCATCGACAATTGAACACTAAACACAAAGTCATAACTTTTTTATTCAACTCATTCCACTGCTTTTGTTACTGTCCAACATGACTTTCAATTAGTTGATGATAGGGAAAATTAAGTGTAATTATAATCAATTTTCTTTCTTTCTCTCTGTCGATTATTTCGACAAAGAATGCGTATGTATGACGAGTATTTAAAAACAAAAACAAAAAAATATCAATATCAGTCTATAATTGCTAATAATTTTCGTTCAACTATATGTTCGACATGAAAATTAATGTAGGTCATTAAAATGTCATTACACCTCAAACACTCTAACTCTCAGATTAAATTTTGCGGACTCAATGACGGCACAAGAGTAGATTTCAATTTTTCCAATTTTCATTTAATTTTCGTTTTTTCCACTCACC
Organism: Clunio marinus; assembly: GCA_900005825.1. Taxonomy (NCBI): domain Eukaryota; kingdom Metazoa; phylum Arthropoda; class Insecta; order Diptera; family Chironomidae; genus Clunio; species Clunio marinus. The sequence goes on from CVRI01000059.1 coordinate 530,608, forward strand.
AATACACAACCGCAAACAATAAAATATATGCTTGCTTTCGGTTTATTGTGCTGTTACGTAATGAAGAGGTAAAGAAGGGGTTTTCCATAATTAAAGGCTAGCAAGTCGAGTGCTTTCCAACTTTTTCAAATTTATTGGAAAAATGTTTTCATTCCACTTCACAAATTACCGATAAATTTCTCTAATTATACGTGCTGATAGCCGTAAGGACTTTAAGCAACCTTTAACCCACTGAGGTCTTTTCATTTTTTGTTTTCTTCTTTTTCTACAAAGTTAGATCTATTGGACGTTACAAACATTGTAACATTCCTTCGTGATTTTTATTCATTACAAAACTCCTTAGTTGACTGACGAGTTTTGATATAAAATTTCACTTACAATAGTCACAATCTCGTTGCAAAATTTATTGACGTTATTACAGAAAAAAAAATGAAACGAAACGAGGGACAAAACAGTCGATGAAAGGAAAGAAAGAAGAAAATAGAAATTTTCCACAGTGGGGGGACAAAATACACACACTTTTCATTAATTGAATAGCACATGGGAAAGCAATAACAAAAAATATGTAACAACGGCGAACGTTAGACGCATTATGTCTGTATTTATTACAGAAAACAAAACATCGATTTGTGCGGCACATACTTAGAGACTTTTTTCCTCTGGTGGGGGAATTTGATCACAAAATTATCGATTATTTTCAGAGTAGAAGCAAAAAGTTTTTCTATTCCACTTTTCTCTTTGTTCACTCATAATTGTAACACAAAATATAGTTACAATTCTCATAAGCTTCAGTTTTTATTTTTTACAAGAACTTTTCTTCTGTTCAAAAACTTCTTTTCATTGAATAATTTAAAAAGTGAAATTCTTATCGTGTCTCAGCTGGATTTGAATAAAAATATGTTGCTTTGTTCAACATTTGATAGGGTTGTTGGTTTCTCATATGCTAAAGCGCAATTCCTTTCTTCCCGATTTTATTTTTCTTTTTAAGGCTATTTAAGGTATCAAGATTACTTTCGAAACCTTCCTTGTTGACACATAAAAATTCTCTAAAGGAAATCAATGCTATGAAGACGAAAGCAGAAAAAGGAATAAATTCGAGTAGTCCAAAGTCACATAAAAGAACTTTATCTTTTTGAAATGGTACAATAGTTCTCCTTATCACATTTACAAAAGCCTGTCACGCACGATATGAAAAGTAAAAAGTGGTTTTGTTATTTGTAGGGCGACCCGTGTTTATTGTTATTCCGCCTCGTGTTTTTATTTGTGGAAAATTCTTTTTCTTCAATTGATAATGAAAATGCAAACTAAGACAAAACAGAAAGGAAGAAGAAGAATGAAAAGCTTTATTCATCGTCAGCTTTCATTATGTGAGCGGGAATTCTATTTTGAATGAACCCGTAGAAATTTTCTAACCACGTAAGCTGGAAAGGAGGGAAGAAAAGGTGTTAAGCATTGCACAATGATAAGATAAGCAAAAAAGTGCTGATAATGTTAATCAGAAATACGTTAAATCGTGCGAAAACTGCTGTAATGCTGGTCAGGTGCTTCCCTCACCGAACAATATTACTACGAAGCCAAAATAACTATGTTATAGCTAATGGCATTAGTTACACTCTCTCACTCACTTTCTTATGAAAATTCATTGGATTATTAACAGAGTGACGAAAGTTGTTAGTTTATGCTAAAGACATTAACTTAAACAGTACATAAAAAAAAACAAAAAAGAAATCACAAAACAACAACAAGTAGCGGTTGAAAGTTATTTTAATAATTTCATTTCATTCCCATAGCCTTTGCAATGTACAACATACATTCATTTAGCATAAGTAAGAGAATAGTTTTCTTACCTTTGACTTTCGATGGTTGACGATGTAGGGTTGAAAAGTTTAACAAGCAAGAAACAATAGAAATATGTTGAAAGTTTAATCTACATTAAAACAGAAATATTTATGCTTAAGTCAGCAACAATTAAGAGACTCCCACGCTTGAAAAAGCAGCAAACAGCAAGAATACAAATTGAGGTGACTCGAACGAAACCTTCTCCCTAGAAAAGGGGAGAAAAATGCCTTAATTTGCGGAAAATAATTGTAACCATTTTCATAGTTTTGTTGTGACTTGCTAACTTTGCTTTGAATTCATTTGTGAATGGTTAACATAATTAAATATGCATGTAAATATTAACGACTTGATGCGAACTATCCAAGCCTCATTCCCAAGGTTAATTAAAATCTTTCGTCTCTAATATTTTATAAAATTAATTTAGCAAAAAATCTTTTCTAATGTTGGTCGTTTTAAGTGAATATTTAATGTATTCATTATGTTTCTTCTTTTTATCTCATTACAGATGAACCGTCCTGTTCAAGTTAAACAAACGGATAGTGAAAATCGTGGTGGTAAGCTATATGATTCGCCACTTTTTGCAGCACTTATTTCTCTCTCTTTATCGCCTCATTTAATTCTCCCTTGAAACGACTTAAATGACATAATGCGAAGCTACATTAAGAACTTTGTTTTATTATTTCTCTGCTTAGTCTCGTAAATCCAGACATATTTTTTCAAGTCGAGGCTTTAAGGTGAATTAAAGCTGAATTGTATTCATTTGCGTTCTGTTTACGAGAGTTTAATGAGAAGAATTTTCTTTCAAAATGAAGCTCAAAACCATTCTATTCACCATTGATTTTTTTTGTTTTTATATTTTCCTTTCTTCTAAGCTTTCCATTTCGTGTTGTTCTCATTTCATTAAACTTTGTTATAGATTAGAATCTGTTGGAAGTATAGAAAGAATTCATTCTTTTCCATTCTCATTCTCCTCGAAATGAAAATATAAAAATAAAGGAAAAAATAGAAACGAAAACGTAACAAAACGAGTGACTTCAACTACCGAGTTTTGAAAAAGAAAATTTCCTGCTAATCGCAAGCAATTACTATGAAAAAGAAGAATTTACGGAGAGATTTTATTTTTGTTACGTTGCACAACAAGCAAGCAAACAAACAAACAAATCTATAAGGATTGTTTAGAAGCGGTGGATTATTGTTGAACATAGAACAAGATAGAGTGAGTGAATGAATGTTGGATTCTTCCTTACATTCCCCCGTCATCTGACACACTTCCTTATATCATACAACATAAAAAATTCTGTTTGTCTTCAACTTTTCTTCTTACTTTCTTTTTTTCTTGAAGACTTTTCTCATGACTTTTGCCCAAAAACGAAAGCAAGTTATTCAACTGATTCTGTTTGGTTTGTCGTCGTTCAGTTTATTGTTATGTGCGTTGTGGGGAAGGGCTGGGGAGAAGGAATGTAAAAGATAGAGAAAAATAAACCTTTGGAGCGCCAGGACGAAAGAAAGAAAAAATTGTTTATGCTTGTGTTTTGCTTTTGGTAAGCACTTTTTCTCCCTTCAAAACACACGCTCGCTCTTATCTCGCAATTCACTGATGTTTAAGAAGAATCGTCGTGGATGATACATAAAAATATGATACATAAAATACATTTATTTTCAGAGGGCGCCCGCAACCTTCGTACAGTGAAAAAAAACATTGTAGCCAAAGAAAAATCAATAAAATTTCCTCTGTTTTTCCCTTATTTTTCAATGTATTACTGACGAAGTGCGTTTTCACATTTACACCCAAGAAGCCCCAGCTTGTGTTAAATTATTACGCACACTTTTTATTGATGTGTTTGTGGGTGCTTCGAGCTTCTCGCTTAATAAAACGACATTAAGATTCTATTTGCAAGCGTTTGACTGTGGCACGTTCGTTCCCGTCGTCGAAAAATTTATTTAAGCGTCTCTCAGCTTCACACATTGCCTTCTTTCTCTCCTTTTATTTGGGTTAGCTATTCACAGACTTTTTCACTTTAATTCAGATGACTGATGTCTTTTTTTTCTCTCTGGCACTCACGCATTTATCTGGGATTTTTCTTGGGTTATTTTATTAATGTAATAAGCAAGCAGCCCTCTCCTTTCCCTTTCATCTCATCGTAACAAAACTCCCTAAGAATCTTTCCTGCCTGCCATTACATTCGACTCACAAAAGAGCGTAATGAAAAAAGTCGTACGACACTATCAAAAACTTTCTTATCGAAAGCCAAAACTGTATGAATGAATATGAAGTCAGAAAAATATAAATGTGTTCATTTCTTGCCTCATATAATCATAAAAGAATTCTATTTCAAGTCTCATTCAATCTTCATATAGAATTTCCCTTCTTTTCATCATTCATAAAAAAAAAGTTCACCAAAATTATAAACATAGAATTTTCATCGTCGTCTTCTTTTATTTATATTTAATTTATCGAGAAGTTATATATAAAAATGTAACACTTTCTTGGGGTTGATGATTGTACTGAGCTGACGTTAGATATTTGTTATATGCCAGCTAGAGTGTTGGCATTTTTCATTTCCACCCTCATAGTCACACAACTATGTATGAGAATTTTTTTTTCTTGTTCGTTTTCATGCTTTATTAAAATTATCACTCACAAATAATGTTAACGGAGTGCCATGTATGTAGTAATAAACAATATTTATGTGATACAATTTATATTGATTAATGTTCTCCATATAGTGACAGAGAAAAGTTTGAAGTTCAAGCTCTTTTTTTTATTTTCTTTCTGTTGTTTGAAAAGAAAGCTGAGCGATAAATTTCATAGTTTCCAGCTGCAACTCATAATCATTATGTTGATATGAAAACATAGCGTAATATGTTTGATATAAGCTCGTAGAGAAAACCGATGTTTAATAACTTTTAATTCCACTTTATGACATGCGGCATTACTTCTCAGCTTTAATCTGACACCTTGAATACCTTTATATATATTAAAAGTTCTTCTTTCATACCGTCGACTGCGTCTTCTGACGATGATACCAAGATGTATGTATCATGATCCTCCTTTTTTCATTCTGACTTTATGTTCGTATGACTACCCCGGAGATAAACGAAACTAGTCGAAAGCTAAATTACATCGAGAAAGGATTTTTATTATCCAATCAGGCTTAGTGCGGAAAAGCAAGGAAAAAAGTAGGAAGAGAGAAAAACTATAAAACACTCAAGAGTGGTCGGGGAAAATGTCTTTTTTTACGTACGATTACCCAATTTTCTCATCTTTTTTTCTGCTGCCTGTTTTCAAAAACTCAAATCTATTAAGCACTTAGATCGAAAGCACAACTTTACCATCAAATCGAAAAGTTTAAAGATTACGATGAAAGTATTTTCATTTTTTTTTTTGGGGAAAAACGAATAACGAAATGGGAAATACCGTGAAAGTTGAAATTAAAATATTTTCCCTCCGACTTAACAATGTCAAAGCATTTTATCGACATTATCAAATAAAATGAAAAGAGAAAAACTAATGAAACGTTCTTTGTTATCGGTTGTTTTAAAGAGTCCACGACGCTAAAGGAAACATTAAAGTAACTTTTATCTATATGGATAGAGCTTTGGGCTTTGTATTTTATTTAATTAGAAAGTTGCATGACTTTATTCGAGTGATTAAAAGCCGATAATACCTTGGAGACATCGTATCTTGTTTCAAAAAAAGAAACGAAAACAAAAAAATGAGACGAGGGAAATAGAAAAAAAAAGTCGAAACGATAGAAAAGAAAATTCATTAATGATCCTAGATGGCAGATAACATAATTAGATATCTTAAAAGAAACGAAAAGCTCTCATTTGATACGAGATTGTCTAATTGAAAATGATAAGCTTAGAGTTTTTGGTATTCGTTTATTCAATCGACTAAATAACTTGAACAACTTGAACAAAACAAAGAAAATGAAGAAGAACTCGTTCTGTCTTAATCGTCAAATAATCACATTCATTAAACCATTTCGATTTTACTTTCGTTTTACGTGAATATCGTAATAATTTCATTAAAAGCAAGCAAGCAAGCGGATGATCAAATATGCTTGATAGACACATTAACGTTTCTACTCTTTCTTTCATTCCTCCATTTGGCCCGCTTTCAGTCATCGTGTTTCATTCGTAATTTACATGGCATTTCTAAATCTATTAGTAAAATATTTCAGTAATGTTTTTTTGTTTTCTTCCTTTTTTCCAAATTTCCTTTTTTTTTTTGCTTCTCTAAATAATTTTTTCTTGTTTGTTCACGCAAACAAATTTAATGATTACACAACAGAAAGAAAGAAAGATGGAACGAAAGATTTCTCATTTTGTTGTACAACGAAAAGCGAAAAGCGACAGTTAGGAACAACAACAACAAATGATTCGCCCCCCTTGTACCTTCATAGCTCAGTCAAAAAAACATCAACAACAACAAAACCACTGGTGGGTGTTAATCGAAATGTGTATAGTTACGTAGTTCGCCAGCTCTTTCCAACATCACCCCATGTCAAAAGAAAGCGACAAAATTGTTTTGTGTTGTTTCTACCAAATTTATTTAATATAAAAGCGAGTGAAATTAAAAGTTTTCTTCTCCTCTGTAGTTTTACGCTTTCGTGGGGCTCTCAAGAGGGTGTCGGAAAGACTTTTTTTTCGCTGTTTCATGTTTTATTATTATGAGTTGAGTATTTATTATTTATGGAAATGTTCTGCATAGTTTCTTCATTTCTCTGTCAAGAACTGTAGGAGTTTTCTTAATGGTGATGGTCGTAGAGCCTCGAAAGTGATGAAAAGCTGGCTGTGAACAAAAATTTATTTGAATCTCTCAAAAAAAAAACTCTGTGTGTGTGTGTGAAAGGTAGAAATGTTTCATTTGTTTGCCACATCATCACCTCAGTCTCATGAAGAAGTACACAACATGAGGAAGAAGTGGGGGTGGGTAAGCCTAACCTAAACAAACTAGTTAAGAAGTTTTATAAAGTTCCACAAGTTTTCTATTGTGTTGATCGTGGCGATGCAATAAAAGGAGGAAAACTGTTAAAGATAGAAAAAGTTTTAAAGACCTAAACCATTTAGTTTTTGCTATTTTTGTGCCTAGAATGTTTTCACTCATTGTCACTTTGCACCTCATTAAAATCTCATGCCTTTTTACCCTCGCTTAAAAAACAATTTTTTCCCCGAATAATGCTCGCTTGTGGAGCTGCAAAAAGGAAAGACAGAAGTTATGATTATTTTTATTGCTCCCATTATGCATGTTATAGAATGCTGGCTTTCGTCAAAAGCGGAGACAACGAAATGAACAATCAGAGAGAAACAACAAGTGTTGTTGTCTTGAAGCGTCCTCGCTGTTGCCGTGTGATAATAATTTCAAATTGCACGTTTTCATATCATAGCAATGTGTTCTTTGTTATTACGACGACGACAACATTGTTATATCTTCTGAAACATAATATGTGTATAAATGGAACGAGAGAATATGTGATTCTAATGAACGTGTATTGCTGGTTGTTAGCTCTAATAGGTGACAAACGAATAAACGTGGGATGAGTTTGATGGCTTGGCTTGCAGTATTTTCTTCTTTTCCTCTAAGCAACATGATGTAAATCATTATTATTTCATCTATTATTCACTTTCCATATGAAGACATTACACAACATGTGGATTAAAGTGCTCAAAGTTTAAGGGAAATTGATCCAAAGTATTTAATGCTGTGAAATATTTTCTTCCACTTCTTGTAGTTAAAGTAAAATAATGACGAAGAAAGCGGTTCGCCTTCTTTTTTATTAAAAATTCATCATAAACTTTGATATGATGTCGACAAAGCTGTTCACGACGAAACTCTCATTTTAAACAATTTACAAGCGCCAATTATCTTTTTGATTGTGCAGCAGTAGCAACAACATCAGTAAAGAAATATAATGAAAGAAATTTTCCAAATAAAATTTGTTCAAATTTGTAACTTCTTCATTCTTTTGTGTTTGGCATATTTATCTTCATTCAACCCTCAGCATCATTTTTCACTTTCAAAACTTTTTTCACAATTTATTTCTTCATACCAATTCCCATCTCTAATGCTTTGTGATGCTTTCTCGACTAAGTAATTTATGATTGAGTTTAAAACTAAAAAATTCATAAAGTTACGTGGAAGAAAAGTTTCGTCTTTTTGTCGGCAGGTTAACAGCAAGACATTTATTAAAAATAACTTTGGATGGTTAACTTAATTATAAAATCAAGTGTTACGTTTTATCCCACATAAAAGCTCAACCTTCTTCCCTCAAACAAATCCCGCGTTTATGCTTTCAGGCGGAGGGTGGCGTGTGTTGTTAAATGAAGAATGTAAACTTTAATAATGCAAACATAACTTAATATCTCATTTTATGCTGTACATTGTTTGCTTTATTTGCAGCATAAAAACACTTAATTTTCCACCCTTGACAGTTAAACTCATAACAAAATGAGTAAAAATTTCAATTATAAAATATTCATCTTTTGGGAGTGAGCAATTAGAGCGCCCTCAGCACATACAAGCGTATGTGATGGTTTACAGAAGAATTATGTTATGATTTCTTATCCTCACGTTTTATTTACATCACTTTGCGTTATGTTAGCATAATAAAGCTTTATATTTTATGAGAGCTTGGATTTAATTTTTCTTCCTTAATATTTCAGATCAATTAATGCACTGAATTGTGATGAAAACAAAACACACAAAAAAAGAAAGAGCTCGAAATTTTTATCAATTCACATAAAAAAGAATTAACTTGTTTGCTGAAACTGAAAGAAATCCTGAAATAATTTAAATAAATTTGCCTTGAAAGGGTTAAAATTTTAAGAGCGAAGTTGGGATGGTAACAACGCATCATCAAAACGCAAATTTTATGCGCATAATTAAAAGAAGGAGAAAAATTTTTGTGTCTTTATTTTAATAAATTATTAATTTAACATCTTAAATATTTATGCAATATAATTTATTTCCTTTTTTTGCAAAGCAAACACACATTATTCAGAATGAAGGCTTGTTTGAGTAGAGTTCTTGGTATAAATTTCGTTAACATTTATCGAGGAGTAAAGTATTCAGATTAAGATAAGCGACGTCGCAGCTCGAAACTTTTTTATTCACTCGGTGAAAAAGGAAAGAAAAGTCGCATGATGAAAACAAAGAAGTCTAAAAATTTTTCGTTTTATTCTCGCTTGAATGATTTAAAGCTTTTAAAAAGTTGAAACTCAACTCACAGTTACTTAGCAGAGTCTCAGAATGTGGAGATTTGACAACAAAGTCATTCATTACAAGACGAAAAAAGTGTTTTAGAAATTTATTCACATAAAGAAAGTTTAGCTTGTGAACTAGACACCCTGAGACATGTCGTTTATTTCCACAGCTCCTCCATATACCGCCACCGTCACCCACGCTTTCCGGGAAGTGTACAAAGTTAAAGATTACGCTCATGTTTAAACAAACAAAATTTATTCATTTGATTGAGCATGCGATAAAACTGCTTCCTCTACATTTCGGTGAATTTCACCCTTTTCAACTTAACTGATTTGTGTTTCGCTTTTTCACTTCAGTTTCATTTAATTTTCCTTTTTTTCGTTGATAGTCAAAAACGAGGCTCAGGCTACATTTTTATATTTTCGAGACTCTTCAAACATATTTGGAGTTTATGAGTTCACTTGATTCTCATCACTTTATTATATTTTAATAAATATTCAAACTGAAAGCTTTCAGTTTTTATTCTGTTCTCCAGTAATTGAAAAAAAAAAGTTTTCCACCTCGGGAAAAATCGCTTCAAGTGCTTTCGTAACAAAAATCCCCACGAAAATGCGTCAGAAACGTTAATAAAAATTCAAGAACGTCAACGCTCTAATTTGTCGGTGTCGCGAACATTTAAAAACGCTTTTGAGATGCGAAATTAAAACGAGAAAGAAAAAGTTGTTAACAGACAATGTTCTTTCTTCCGATTAACAGAAAAGAAAGCTTTTTAATAAAATTTTCTATTAATTTCTCAAAGACATCGAAGCAAAACGTTGAATTGAAAATTTATTTTACGCTCTATTCAATTTCTTCTTTCTCAAAAAATAATTGACGCTTATTCAGCTTATTTTCTCAAATCAACATGAACACTTAAAATCAAAAGCTTTAATTTATCCAACAAATGTAATTAAGTTTTTCCTTTTAACTCTGGACAGAATTATTACGAATTTGTAGACAAAATTAAAAAACTGTTTGCTGTTTGGCTGTTTGCTCCCCTTTTATATTAAGAGAAAAGACAAAATGAATTCATTTTCCTCGCATACTGTGGAAAATATACAATTTAATTTAATATATTCTATATCTCAATATATCTACGAATACATTTTTTTTTACTCTCGCTTTCTCTCATCTGCCTTGATTATGTACACATTACAAGTCCTAAGTAAATATTAATTCATTTAATGGCTTCCTTTTCATATTGCTTCTCTCATTTTCAATTTTCCAACCCTCCTCCCTCCCTCTCTATTTGTATCCGGGGCTGAAAGGAATCGCACGAAAAAGCGTAGTTGAATTTGATTGCGGAAGAAGCTCTCATCGGGAGTTTTTATCATCTTCTTTTCTGTTTTTAAAAATATATTTAAAGAAGCTAAATGAGAAAACATTTTTAGAGGCTTCCTTCTTCATCATTTCTTTTTTCGAACATCTTTTACGTAATCTTCCAACAACTTTAACAAGAGCTGGAAATTAAAATAACTATTATGTTCCTAAGCAATGAAGGTTTCCAAAACGAAAAGCGATTTAATTTTCATTATCCGAAACTCAAGTAATTGTTGAAGGACTTTTCGCCTTCTTTTGTGTTTAGCTTCATTTCGCTGATTCATTTCTTTATTTATTTCTCTTATCTTCAAGTGAGGAATCTCTAATTATATCAAATGAGAGCGAAAAAGTTTTCCTTTTCCAGCTGACATTAAATATTAAAGACGGAATTGATTATGAATTATTTAGTTGGTAATTCACCATTAAGCGACGAAGAATTTTTCTCTCTTTCCTTTCTTCATTCTCTTTTATTCTTTCATTGCTGTCATTTTCACTTATTAAAATTTACTTCGTAATTAAAGTTAACCCCGAGTTTGTTCTTTTCCCACATAAATTGATTGATGGACTTTTTGTGTTTTTGGAAGTTTGGGGAGTTGTCGTTCTTACTTATTTAATAGGATTTTAAAGTGAGGGATGTATGCGGGTTGAAGATAACTATCTATGTAGCTTGTTATTTCATAAAGAATCTCAATGAATATTTTATATCCAACAGAAGTCATTTAAAATTCAACCTTCACAAAGCTAGTTGTTGCACTCAGTTTTCTTTAATAACTTGCTGAATTTCTCATCATTACTCTGCTTGTCACGAAGCTTCTCTTGTCATTTCTTTGATTATAAATAACAATACACTGAGATTCACTTAATCAAAAATTCATTCTCGATGAATATCAAATCTGATTTTATTCTTAAATTCAAATTGAAAATCGTAGTGAAAGAGGAAATCCATAAGATTTGCAGTTTGATTACTTACTTATTCGTAACCTTAGTCATTCCATTTCCAAAGTCGTGTTGCAAGTCGAACAATAATAAGAAAAAAAAGAGAATGTTTTTATTTCTGTTATAGTGTTTTTCTGCTCATTGTTTTTATTGCAGATTTATACGAAAACGTGACTGCAGATTTATTTGAAGCTTTCGATAGATTTACCAATACGTTTTGTTCAAATCGATTCATATCAAAACTATAAGAAAACATAAATAAATATCCATCGAAGAGGGAGAGAAAGAGAGAAGAATCACAATAACAGAAGAAGAAGAAGAATAAGTTACTAGTCTGAACATTATTAACTGTAATACTTACGAGGATTCATAGAATTTTCATATAAATTCAATTAAATATAAAAGACAAGAATATACGCTTGAGCTTAATTTGATATAGAACTTGTGCATAAACAATATCAAGAAGAAATATTTAACTACGCTTTAGATCAATTAAATGAAATTATGCAAGACATCAAAGTACTCTCATGAGATTGTGCACGAGAGTACCTTTTAAAAAATTATATAAAAAAGAAGGAATCATAACGAAATAAAATATATTTAATACTTGTAAGAAGAAACGAAGTAATATCGTTAGATCAGAAGAAAAATAAAAGAAAAAAAAAGTCAGAAGAGCGAGGATAAAGCATCAGATTCATCGTACATAAGCTTCACCCTCCAAGCACCTTCTTCTCTTCACTTAATAAGGGAATCCTCCACGCACCGTTTACGATATAAAGTAAGATATTTTTCTTTTCATAAAACATCCATTTTTATTCGCTGTTGTTTCTTTATGAAGAGAAGGCAGCCTTTGAGAATGTGATACGTAGGAAAAAGAATACACAGAAACGTTAACTAAATTAATATATTACGCAATTGATGAAGATTAAGAAAAACAGAAAGAAAAACAAAGCGAAAAAAAGAACTTCAATTTGATAAAAGAAGATTCGTATCACACTTGAAGGTGACTTTTGTCGATGTCGTGATATGTCGTACATTTTTATTCGTGATGCTATTGTAGTCTGTAATTATATATATAGGTAAATATCTTTTTTTTTACTTTTCATGTGGTATTCATTGTTAGTTATTTAGACCGTTCATACTTACATGTATACCCAAAATTACTTTCTTATACTTTATTGATATTTTATGAAGTCGATTTCATGCCTTTCGTCGACCGACCACTGAACATTTCATTATAAATGGCGGATGAATTAATTTTGTGTTTATGATCACAGGAAAAATGTAAATGTCTAGAAAGATGATTGTTTAATGTTTCAAATAGCTTCGTCTTCAAATATTTACACAGAAACATCATAAAAATATTGTTTAATGTCTTTAAAACTGACTCAAGTTGATTTACATTTTTATTCAAATGTGAAGACACGCGAGGAAAAGATATCGGACAAGCGCTCGCGTCATTAAAAATTGATTAAGTTAAGTTTTTGCTTCCTCTCTTTGTCAGTCGTCGATAATTTCTGCCTGTTCTTCATGTTTATAGCTTTAAACGAATGTTCAACATTGTATTTGATATTTTTAAAAGGGAAGGCGAGTCGCTTATGTCCCTTGTGGTTTCTTCTTCAATCTATCATTCATTGTAATAACAGCTATTTCAATCATTAAAAATTAAGTTCAATAATAAAAAAAGGGGAAAAGAAGAAAAAGACGGGCAAGTACAATAGCGATAACGGCCGGTCAGTTTTTTTTCTTTTTTTACAGAAGAGAGAAAAAACATATCAGAAATGATTGAAAGCGAGCAAACACAAAAATTCGATGATGTAAGAAAGAAAAATCGATAACGAAACTCATCATTTTTCCGTTTGTAAAAGAGATACGCACACACATCTGGATAAGCCTGCCCGGAAAAATTCATTCTCTCTTTCAAATCACGCACTTTATTAGAAAACAATTTTCAAGTTTAGCTTCAAGATATACATACAGAGATAGTTTGTGAAGGAAAACATACAAAAATTCTTGTTATCATCTTCCGGCAGCAGGGTGGAAGGAAAGTTGTCGTTTTCTTACTTTCCTTATTTATTCTTCATCTAACGTTTCGAAGCAGCAAACATCTGTTTAGCTCCCCAAATAGCTTCTCATTTGTCGATGGAGTTTCCTTTTTACATACATCGAAGATCTTCTTCACGATTGAATTAATATTTGTGTCGATTTCTGCTCGCTTCACAAACTTATCAAAGTATAATCTCAAGGGTTATTTTTCTACTCGGTTTTGGGTGTTTTAGTATAAATACTGATTTATTTTGGAATTCATGAGTGGAAAAATTAAATCAACTCATGCATCACTTTAAAGCCCCAGCACATTTTTGAGTTCAGTTTAATGCAATATGCTGTTCGGTTTATTTATCTATTTATCATCTTGTCGTCATAACAACTAACATTTGTTGGAAAAACCTTTGAAAAAGAAAAACAGAAACAAGAAAGAAAATAAAGTTAACCCAAAACGCACTCACAAATTCCTGAGGTTTTTCTCTTTTTTCGCCTATCTCTAACAACAGTAACTAAACATAATTTAAAATTCAAAGAGTGTTCTATGGAGGAAACAACCTTTTCCCTTTTTGCCACCCTCGCTTTCATCTATCTAACTTTGAGCATGTACAACTTTTCTCAACGTTCACTGAACATGTGTGTATGTGTGAGTTTATTTGAGGAAACGGATTATGAACCTACTTAATTTTGCAACATTTTGTGGATTTCGAAAAGTATTTTTCACTCTTTTCTTCGTCGCTTTTCAATCGTTGCTTGCGGGATGGAACCGAAGGAGAAAGACAGATAATCATGTTATCAAAAAGCATTTTATTTCAATGCTAAGCTAAAAATCGGGTTAAAAGAATAAAGAAGAAATCTAAGACAGAAAGCAAAAGCTTTGAAAGATTTCTTCTTCATCATCAAAGAGTTGGAACGTGTGAAGGCTTCAAAGAATCCTTCAATTTGAAAACCAAAAAAAAGAAAGGAAAGTAAAGGAGTAAAAAGAAACAAGAAAAGCTTCTTCTGATAAAGTGATAAGCGATGTTTGTTGTTATTTAGATAGAAAGCAGGAATAGATTTTTTTATGAAATGAAATTGAATGTCGTTCGTGAGTTATTTTCTTGTTATGTTTGTTTCAGAACTTATTCCACGCTAAATGAAAAAGAAGTTAATGAAAATTAATTACAAAAGTTATTCTCATTAATTTCTTGTAAGTGTTGTTATTGATTGAAAAGAACCAAAAATTCCATTCATTCCAAATTAAAACATAGAAAAAAAAACAAAACCTTTTTAAAAGTTTATATAATAAGTTATGCTGTAATATCCTTTTAAAGAAAACAAATTCTAATTATTGTGTTTTTCTTTTTCTTTTCTTTTTTATGTGTAATTGGCAACAAAAAAACTTTTGTGTTCGTAAAACCGCACCACAAAAAAAATCAAATCAAATAAAAAAAAACAAACTAATCAATAATCATCGAATTGTAATCATCATCCAACATTCTCGACGATATGCTACATTTTCGATCATGACTTTCATTAAATGTTTATCTCCAAATATAAACAAAAACAATTGAAAAACCTAAAATGTGATTAATTATATCTTTTGTTATTAAATTAAACATATTACACGTGATTTTCGTAACGATATCGATAACTTTCTATCATCTCCTCTCCATCTTTATCTTGATGTCAATGAATATCAAAACGAAAAATGAAAATAACGAAAATGAAACTAATTAGATCGAAAACTTTTTGTTGGTATGTTAAGTAAGCAACAGAATGAAGACGACGTGAGACAACTTTTCAGCACATTTGGAACAATTGAAGAGTGTACGATTTTACGTGGACCAGACGGCGCAAGTAAAGGTAAGTTTGTAAACAAATAAGAAAACAAAAAATCCAAATAGACGATAACAGCAGCAACAATCAATCTAAATAAAATATGAAGAAACGTCTTTGAGATTGCACAAATTATTTGCATGGTTTTAATTTATTATTAGATCTGTAACCGAATGATTCCTTTTTCTATCGCATTTTTGTCGTGTTTTTCATTTCTTTTCTCGTTCATTTTCTTTTTGACTTTCAAATCAACACAAAACTTGTTTTTCTTCCTTTCCAAAGAAAAGCTGCTAAACACTCCTCTCTCTCTCTCTCTCTCTCTCTCTCTTTCCCTTTCATCCGACAACTTTTTTTTATGTAGGATCCATGATGGAAGCAATATTCCGAAATCTGAGCTAAAAGAAATCGAGGTTTCCCCTCCTTCCATCTTTAGAGTACACAAAAAGTAAAGAAAAAAGCAAAGAAAATCTCAGAATCTCTGAATCAGCAATAAAACAAAGTTTCGTAATCTTTTAGCAAAACAAGAAAGCGGGGAAAATTCAAATAGGTTTTGCATAACTATGAATGAACGAAGAACATTTACTGTAATCAATGGTTTTTCTTTCGACCATGCAAACCCATCTACTGCAATAAAATCTAGGAAAAAATGAGGGTAAAAGAGACTCATAAAAAATATTTCTTTCCAAAAGGAAAAGTAAAAGGAAATCACTTTTATCTCTCTCTGACTTTTACGACTTCTCGATGTAGTATGAAGAAAGTAAGTTGAGTTCATTGAAAGTATTTGCTTTAATTTAACATGATTTGAGATTTTTATCTCTTTCTTATGAAACTAAAAGGAAGTTCCATCATTATTGTGATGGAAAAGCGAATTATTGAAGTCTCAAGTGTCGCAATTTTCGATTATTTAGCTTGTTGGCTTCACCCCCGTTCAATTTATGCAAATCATTTCTCAAAATTATGCTCACTCATGCACGCTTGCAGACGCGAAAAGCCCAAATAAGATCCAACTGCCAATTATTAAAACCAATTAAGTTATAAAGAAAAATGAAAATTTATTCAACAAAAATAATTTTTCCTCAAAGCGGATATTTAGAGAAAAAGAAAGAAAAAAGAAGCGAAAAATGAAAATCACTGAAAGCATTTTACGTATTTTTTTCCCTTCATCATTTCGTTGACACAAATTGAATTATCCACCTTCGTTCATCGTCGAAGACAATTTTTCCATCAGATTATTTGCCATTTCCCTTTTCACTCCTCGTGAATGTATGTTCGGTGAATCTTTTCTTTTCTTTTCTTTTGGCAAAAAGCAAAAAATACATTTTTAATATGATTATGTAAATAGATTTAGCATAATCTTGAATTTAATATCACTTTTTTCTCTCTCTTTGCTTATGCCTTTTAACATAGTCTCTGAGGCGCTCTATTTACAGATACTCTTTAAAATGTTTTCAATTTTCCCGCTTTCCTCATCGTCTTTTCATACAAAACATTGTCACAATAAGAATTTCATTTTCCCGTTCACTAGGAGAGATTAAAAAGTACAAGAAACGATACAATTTCTTCCTTAGTTATACGCAAGAATTACAGGCACAAGCATCAATAAATGAGAGATTAAATGTGAAAGCAACAGCGGGAGAAATTCTTGATTAACTAAAGAAATTCAATTCTTTGGAATATTTTAAAATAAAATTCCCCGATTGACTGAAGATTGAAGAAATGAATCGAAAAAATTTCAGTAGAGATCAGCAAGAAAAATATGTAAGAAAGGAAAAATCTGGCATTCATGATTTTCTCAATTATATTTAGAATGAAGGGACTCCTCAACTCTACTTTCTTTCAACGTAACGATGACTCGTCATCCTGTCAGAAAATGGAATTTTATGAGAAAGCGAGAATATTGATGACTCGATATAAAGTCGAGAAGTGAGAAAATCGAAAAGGAAGAAAGAAAAAAATCAGTAAAAGTCGTAAAAAAGGATCATTAAGAAAAGATGAAAGTTATTTTTATAATTCTGAAAATTTATTTTAACTTCATGAGATGATTTTGGCCCACAATTATTTTCACAGCATTGAATGATGTGTAAAAGCGCATAAATATCTTTAAAGGTCAAACGAAAGATTCTCTTTAAACAACATGGTCGAATAAATGCGAAAATAATAAATTTTATCTCCACTCTGTCCTTTTACTGAATTTACAATACATTAAAAGCATAAATCCATCCAATTTAATAAAGGAAAAATAATTTTCATTCGAAGAAAATCCTGTGGAAAAATCTTTCTAGTGTGTTAAAAGGCAAAAGCAGGAATAAAAAGTTAGAGAAGGAAATAAAAAGCTTTTTATTTTTTATTGCCGGATTTTTATGTTTCAAATGGATATTTCCTCCTACTTCATCTTCTCGGCAGCCGCTTTTCGCATCCTTCCAGAAAATAAAGAAGGAAAAAAAATAAAATCATGAAAGAAGAAAGAGAAGGTAAAAAACATCAGAAAAAGGAAAAGAGGCAGACGAGAGATTACAAATAATATATGTTCGCTTAAGTAGATTGTCTAAATGTGGTGATGAAGGTAATAATAAAGTAAAACTGTGAAATAAATATTAACCTTCAGAACATAAATGGTTGTTAATGCAGAGGGAAGTTTTCTGTTTTTATCCTTTTGAACGAGAAAGGATGAACATTGAAAGCTTTTAATTTTTCACTTTCTTTAATATTTCAATTTTAATGCGATTTGTGAGTTTGTATTTACGAGTTTTGAACGAACGGAAAAAAATCGATATTTACAAAGTAACAAACTTTGAATGAACGAAGCTGTTACATGTAAAATGGAGTTAAAAACTTTTCCTGTGGCATTGTTCGCCTTGCTTTGCCTTGCCTTTTCTTCCTCATTCCCACATGGAAAAAGTTCTCGCTTTTATATGAATTTATGAAAGGTTTTAAGAAGATAAAAATTACAAACAAACTGCTGCATGATTGATATCATGCTAACAACTCTTCTCGAATGTATGTTCGTACATGAATATTCTTTAAGATTTACGAGTTCACTTTGAGGATACTCCGGATAAGTAGAAAAATGAACTGCACGACTTGTAAATGTTCTCATGTCTTCTCGTCATTTTTCCATGCTCTTTTCTTCAGCAGCATAAAAAATATCAAAAGGAGAAAAAATTATGTTTCATTTGACGAAAGAAAAATTGCATTTGTAATGAAAAATGAAATGTTACTTTGAGTTTTGTTTTCGTCCATGTTTCTACCTATCATAGCTAACTTCTTATTTCTCTGTTGTCTCGAAAGATGAACGCGACATGAAAGTTCACTTACAGTATTTTATTTTTGATCACCTCCCACTGAGCGTGAGATTAAACTTTCGATTTTGAACAAATGAAGACACCAGAAAAATGTGAAAGTAAGAAAGTAAATTAAGAAAATGTCAATAAGTTTTTATCCTGTGATTGAGGTAAGAAAGAAAAAATCAGAAAGGAAAGCGGCAAGCAAACTGTAAGACAACGGCAACGTTCCCTGCACGCACAAAGCTATTTGCTAAATGTCAACCGTAAGAGTCAATTTCTTGTGTGACGAACATAAAGTCACAGGAGACCTTTCGATGGAAAAAAAAGAAGGAAAATGATATCTTTTGCAATCATTTACAACATACGAGTTCGCATGAGATGGGATGCTATCTCAAAAAGAAAAATAAAGAAAAAAAAAGATTTTCATTCTTTAGAGACACGAAAATTTCCATTTTGAAAACGTGAAAAGTTGATAGGTTGATGTGCTGTTTTTTCTTCATGTCTTCTTTATTTTCTTATTCCTGGTGTCCCATGATAATCAAATTAAATTACATTTTCTTTCATTTTATCTCTTCATTCTTGTACACTAAAGAAAAGAAGCTCAACTTATCGTTTTCTACCTTACGCTGTGTAATGAATTTCTATTCGTAGACTTAAATCAACTCTGAATTAAGACGAGAGAAGCGACAGGAAAGTTTTGAAAGTTTGAAGCCTACGAAATAAGATTGAGACTCGAATTTCGAGGTTTCAGGATGAAAGTATATAAGGAAACTTCACAACCTTTCATCTTATTATTTGTCGCTCATTTTACATATTTATTTAATATTTTTCAACGTTCCCTGATCGCATGAAAATGGGATGCTTCAGCTTGCTTGTAGGTAATGTAATGGAAGCATTATGACTACGATGATAATAATTCGACCTGTCAAACTTTTTCCCTCTCGTGTCTGTATTCGCTTATAAATATTTACGTTTATTAACATCTTAAATATAACACGAATGTCTTAAATTTTAAAACAAGCAAAAAAACGAATGAGAAAGGCAAAAAAAAAACAGTTTCACCTCTGCCAGAAACATGAATGAAAACTTTTAGATGGAAAACTTTTCCACAATATATATTTACGTGTAAGATGAGAAGGGAAAGAATGGAAAATTTTGTGATACTCTTCTGAACCGAACCATAAGATTAATAATTATTATTATTGCTGTTTGAACTAAACAATCTAATAAAAAGTGTTGATGAAGAAGAAGCCCTGAACTTCACATTGAAGTGCGATAAACTTCTTAGGGGGAAATAAATTTTCTATTAAGTTTATGTAGATAAATATTCCAAAATTATTATTCTGGAAGATATCAGAACGATGAAGAAACATCATCTGCAAAGAAATAAATAATTTCAAGAGAGTTCATTCATAATGTGTGTGCGGCACATTGAGTTGAGATCATTTTATGACTAAAGAACAGATTTTAATAAATTCTCATAAATTGAAAGCACGAAGGCTTAAAGAAAAACGGGGAAAAAGGGGAGACTCTTGTGACATCAATCTGTCGAGTGTGAGAGTGGAAAATTACAAATTGAAGTTGCGTTCATGAGTGGTTGATAATATTTAATATATTTTATGACAAATATGAACGTAATTTTAAGCACACGATAATATCATAAAATGGAAGTTCAAAATATATGTTTTTTCCATTTAGAGTTCCATTTAATTATTTTATAACATTTGCAAATTAAGCTCAAGTTAATCTCTTTTAAAACTTTAATGTTGAATTGTTTTTGATTTTTGAATTTTCATCCGATTACAAACCTAAATCAAGCACTGTCTAATGTTATACAATAATACGCACTTAAATATGAAGTTGGCTTTTGTTTATGTATAAGAACGAAGTCGAAAGCAAAGAGAAATGAGAAAAAAGAAGAATTTTACTCTCAATTCAGACCAGAAATGAAGATTAAATTTCATAGCTTTTAGAAGATTTTGGTTTTGTAACAAAAGAACAGAAGAGTGAAACGAGATGAAGCCTGAGAAGCGAACGAGGAAATTAATTTTACGATGCTATTCATTATCGCTTGTATTTCAATAGAATATCCTATAGAAATCTCAAATCTACAAAATGCTTGCCTGCTTGTAATATGATAGACATTTGTGTCAGGGACATGAACACAATGTAAACGACACACACAAGATGAAGCCTACGCTAGCAATTGTGAAAGGAAAGTAAGGGAAAAGTGATTTCAAAATTTAAATTGAATGGAAATTGCTTTTGACGGGTTTCAAGCGATGAAGTTGGCTGTTAGATTGTGGGGGAAAATTATAAAGAAAGAAAGGAAGACAGAGAGTGAGAGAGAGATATAGATAGAAAATGAGGAAAATTCTGTAATTCCCTCTTGACAATGTGTTGATTTCACTATTTTAATTGAAAAGTTTCTCGTCTTCTTTCATTTTCTTGATTTCTTGATGATAGAAAAATATAAAACATGAAGTAATCAGAAAAATCTTCCTGGAAGATGACAAAGTTTCAAGTACTTCGGTTTGTACTTGAATGACAAAAAAATGAAAAGTTTTGAAATTTCTAAATTATTAATGTTGATAATAGAATCAAATCAGATAAAGTTGTTAGGTGAAGTTTATTAATAAATAAAAGAAAAGGAAAGAAAGCAACAACAATTGAAAGAGTATGCCGGAAAATCTCAACATCATCTTGAATTTTCTTCTACACCACAATTATCATTTTGTTCAAATAAATCTTTAGCAGATTCTTAAAATAATCTCATGAAAGTGATTCAACAATTTTTTTGAGTGTTTTTCTTTCCCTTTCTTCACCAATATTTTCTTGTTCGTTGTCTTCAACGAAGTGCCAAGTGTTTTCCTATCAGAGAAAATAAAAGAAAAAAGGAAGCGAAAAGCAGAACATTTTCACAATTTCCTCGAAAATCATTTTCCATTTATTTAAGCAACTAGTTGAAAATACATTTAAGTGGAAAATTTCCTCTTTTCTCAGTCAATGTGTTGATGTTATTCTTGTTGTTGTTCTTATAGAAAGGCGATTTTATTTCTTTAGTTCTTCTGCCGAACATGGAAAATATTCAACTTTCGTATTCAACTCGAGAATATTTTTCAAGGCACTGTTGCATGTGGCTTTAGCTTTTGCTACTTGTTGATAAAACGAATGGCAAGCAAAGCGTCATTTGGGGAATTTTAAGTTTTCTTTATTCATTGCAGTTTGTGAACATTGTGCAATCGTTTTAGATATTTTTTTATATCTATCATTTGAATTGAAACTAATGGAGAGATAAGAGAGCAGATGATGTCTGCGTTGTAATTATTTATTGAAAATGTTCTCATTCATAAATTGTTTTTGTTTTCTTCTTTTTCAGGTTGTGCATTTGTGAAATTCAGCTCACATCCAGAAGCTCAAGCAGCAATAACAAGCTTACACGGTAGTCAAACTATGCCGGTGAGTATGTAACTTTAAATAGAAAATTTTTCATCAATTTGCATCTATGTGGAAGAAAATCTCTTTTCATCTCACTTTAAACAAGCTCGCCACATTTTTCAATTACAAAAGTTTCTGATAGATTTAAACCCTCAAAAAGAACAATGATCTTGTCATGAATGAAACAACGAGGAGGAAAAAAAATCAATATTTCAGTTGAAACGATTTACTTCGCTAGAAATTTGAGAGAGAACAAAAAAGAATTGTTTCATGTCGCTTAACAACATGATTTCAACGAGCTGCATCAAGGGGATTCATTGGAAGCAAACTAAATTACAAAATGTAAAATGTGAAGCATTTCCATAGCAATGAATCATTAAAAATATTTATTTTCCAACTGCATAACGTGGTTGTAGATAGATATGTAGTTGATGGAATCAGAATCACTAACAACCAAACGACGACGACTACAATGATGAAGTAAAATTGATGTAAAATTGTTTTAATGATAATCGAAGAGTGTGAGACGACACAATCATGAATGGGAAAATGAAAACTTTAGGATTAGTAATTTGAATATTAAAAATTGCTGTTCATTTATAATATACACGGAAAATGAATGTTTTCCATCGATTTTATGTTTTGCTTGTTGTTTCTTGTCTCTTATTTATTACGATGACAACTGAGAGGGTTTAAAATGACAGCTTCGTAGTTTCTCAATCTGCTTGTGGGATTTTGCTTTTAAAGCCTAAAAAAGTAACTGAAGTGATGACTGATATCGTAGATAAATGGGTGCAGATGAATGAGATATGGTTGAAACCTGAGACAATGTCAAAAATCTATCATTTCGTGACGCATCTGCCAACGCAAATCAACCCTCGAAATTGTGCAGAAACAGATTTGTCTCCATGACAGAAATTTTATTCAATGATAAATGATGATAAATTTATTTCCACTGTTACACTCTTTTCTCCAAAAAATATTTGTAATAGATAACTTCCTGGTTCTTCTATGTGGTCATCCTGGATCATAATTTGATATTCGTTAGTCAAAAGACTTTCCAAATTGCATTTTCATAACTCAATGTCAACCTTTTCATTCTATTTGAAATTTTGAAACATCACAAAAACTTTCTCATTTTGATGATAAATAGAAAAGAAGTTAAAGTCATAAAGCTTAAGGGCTTCAAACCTCGAATCAGCAATTTGTCAGATTGATAATTAAACATATTTTCTCGGAAAATTTGTCGTACATATTGCTGCTTGGAAAAATTGCCAAAAGGGCGAAAAAAAGAGAATTTGTCTCGTAAAGTTTCTCGTTTGCCTATCTATCGTTCCCATCTTCATGTACACACATTTGCTTGCTTAACATACGTAATATTTGGTACGGTAAAAGCCTCATTAACTTTAAATCAGTAGAAATATTTCCCTTGTGTGTAATTCCTAGAGCAAGCAACGATTTAACATGTTCACCCTCCAGTGTCTTCTTTTAAAGTTCAAGAATTTCCTTAGCAAAGTTGATTCGATGAAAAGAATTTTCCTTTCTTGCTTTATATAGACACGCGGTCTTTATTAACAACAAGTCATCATAAAGGTGAAGTTAATTTTTTTTTTAAAAAGAAAGTAAAGTTAAAAACCACAGTGAAAGCATTCATATTAATAAACATCTTCGCAACATCCTCCCTTGCCTGTTAAGGGGATCATAACAACAAAAGGCATTTTCATGTCTAAAGTATCATTATTTAAATGAAGAACACCTTTAAACATCCTGTTGCTTTGTTCTCTCTCTCATTCACTGTCTGCTTGTTACACACTAAATAATTTAACCATTATGACTGTACCGTGTACATTGAAAGTGCTTCTCTCTTCAGACATGACTTTTGGTTGTGAAGCTGAAAGAATTTTTGCTTTTAATTTAGAAGCTCAGAAAAGTGCACTTAATGAAATTTTAGTGTCTAAATTTCTTGTGGCAAAAATAACAAAAAGTTAAAGAGAAGAAAAATCAATTTAGATGCGACTCATATTCGTTCTTTTTAAAGTGGATTTTCATCATAAGTTAATACCTCAGTTTATGGCTTTTTAAATTATATTAAAAAGAGATTTGGGAAAGGACGCTTCGCTTACTTAAACAATTCTTTTCATCTCATCGTTCGCTCGTTCGTTATTGGTAAGGATCGTAAAAATCATCATCATTGCCTGCTAAAAAGAGAAGATTTGCGATACTGTTGAGCGTTAAAGGCATTGAGCAATAAAATAAATCGCTTTTCATAATTTTTCCATGACATGAACGAAAGAAAGAAAAGGAAAATTCTACTCTCGTTTCGAGATATGGGAAAAGTCATCGTTTTCATGCATCGTAAGAGGGCAATGAAATTTACGAGTTTTTGGATGAAAAGTCGTCTTTCCTTTTGTACACGATATTTTCAACCTCTTCTCATGTTGGGATATACGCTTAAAGTGAGTTATGTAGCTATCTATGTTTGTATGGATGGAAAACTAAAGACAAAAAGAAAAAAAAAAGGTTGAAATTTATGAGAAATAGTCGACATCGCGTGTGTGTGTGTTAGAGAATGAAAAAAGCATTAAATCGCAGCATCAATTCCTGTTTTATTATCTCTCTTGGCTTTATTGGCACTTTTGAGCATGTGACACCATAAAAACTTCCTCTCGACTTATGTTTCAGTGAACTGAACTGGCTCAGGTTCAAATGTACAAAGCAATGACTTAAATCATAATGGATTATGCACAATTTTTTTTTTATATTTTATTTCATCGAAAATCGCTTTTGGTTATATTTTATTATAGGATTGAACGAGGTGAATATTTAAGCCAGTTTGCACTTGGCTTCGACACAAGATAAATGTTTGATTCCTTTAGCACAAAATGTGGTGCATTGTTGAATATCATTTCGCTGTTCGACAACCTTTTTCATCTTTTAACAAATTCCCAACTTCTTTTTTTTTCGAAAGCAAAGAATAATCCCAAATTATGCTCTCCATAAATCTCTCAAGCATAAATCAGAGGAAATTTCAAAGTTCACAAACCAACATTGACGACACAAAAGAGTGAATCACAAAGATTATGTGCAGAGAAATTGAGCGTGAACACGCTTTGTATGTTGAACATTCATGTCACGTTCTTTTTTCTCTTTCAAAATACATTCAAGGATACAACACACATTCGAGATGGCACACAAAAAAAAGAGGGAAAGGAAAAATGTGGAGACAACTTAATTCATCATAACGAAACTCCATAAATAAGTAAAAGGAATCCCACAAAATCTCGTTGCCATTCAGGAAATCATTTTTTACATTGAATTAAAGTTTATTTCATTACATTCTACAACGCACGTGGAATATCAATAAACATTTTTCGTATAAAACTCTTTAAAAAGTCATCAAAAAAGCGGACACAAGAAATCAAAAGTCGATTGTCGTGTGATGGTCTTATGACCGAATCGTGAGCACATAAAAATATATTTTATCGCTGACTATTTTACTTTCTACCCCGTTTTTTTAAATCATAAATTTTAACAGAGGAAATGAGAGATTTTTAATGAGACAAGACTTGTGCTTTGGTCGACTTTAGCCTTAAGTATTTTACTTTCCTTCACTACGAGATATTACTAAGCACATTGGCTTCTATTCTATTCCATTTTCATTTTCACTCATGCCACCCCCGACTCCTTTGACCAGCAATAAACGCTTAATGTTTTCTCGTCCGATAAATTTATGGTCTTTATGTGATTAGAAAGTTTAAATATAATGCAATGTTTCCCTTTCCTCCCTTTCCTTTCTTTTTTATTTTCATACTATTGCCGTATTTATAACGTCTCCTGCTGACTCTGTTTGTTTTCCGGCCTCGTAGCTTTCCAGCTACGTTTCAGCTCGATAAAAGTCTCTAGAGATTTTTTAGGACAGTTTGATGTTATTTATAATAAGAATGTTTGTTGGCTTACTTTAGTCTCAGCATGGGTGGATTGGATATGACTATTGAAATGGAGGTTTCGCTCCGATGCTGTCAAGTTGTCGATTAATTTCGAATCCTCATTTGTTATTTATTTGCTCAGTTTGTTACAGAAAGTAGATATATCAAGTTGATAACTTTGAGGCCTTCCTTCTTCGTCTCGATTTTCGACTTCTTTCCTTGCAGATACGTTCAGAAAAGTTCAGGGAAAGTAAGAAGAAGGGAAATCCTTCGTATCATATTTTTACAGCCACTTTCTACCTGTAATCAGTCGAAAACGAACATTCCCTCGTGTCATATTCCTCTGTGACTATCCCTAGAATAAAAAATAAGTTGATGAATACTTTCTCAACCTTTTCCCATCCATTGCTCGCTCGTCTTTAAAATTGAAAGAATATTGTGCGGATCATTCCGTTGGGATTCTTTTTTTCTTCATCTTTCTGATGTTTATGAAGGGAAGTTTCTTGTTTGGAGCAAGAATTTCTTTTTTTTATCAGTTTATTCGTTTCAACTATTATTATGGGAGGGTTGCGAGACTTAACTCAACTCGATTCATCTACCATAAGAAACCGTTTGAGTTCTTTTTCTTTATTTTTACGACTCATGTTTAAAGTAACTTTAACAACATTGCTCCACGAACGCACTACATAAACTTCCATTTTATTACAGAAGCGCGATGAAAATGTGTAAATGAGAAAAAGGAAAGGCAAACACTCGCCCTCAACTTTATTAAAAATATAATTTTTCCATTTCACGAACTGAATCATATCAATCACAGACATGTTTGCGTTTTTATTGCAATTTCTGTTGTTTGAAAAGCGCTCTGTAAACATATTGGGAAAAAGTTGAGTTGTAGCAAGCATAAAGTGAACTCGTGCTATGAATTCGATGCAAAACATATTTGATTTTATTCACCCCCGCGCCAACACATGTGCAATACACAATATGAGGCGACTTTAACAATCATCACGTTATACTGTTGCGTCAGAATTTATTATGCTCTTTCATTTCATCAATATTATGTTTTGCATATATTAAAAAGAAAAAAAGAAAGGCTCACAGCAAGTGCAAATACGAGAATCTATAAAAAGTTCATTCTCATACCGAAAAAAACATGTGCGAAACATTTAATGTTTCTTTTCGTTGTCACACTCGAATTGAAAATTTTTGTTATAATCTAAATGCATATTGCTTTTTAACATTTTATGGCAGTGGCCGTAAACTTTTATGTGTTTCTTTATTATGTGAGAAACGAGAGAAAATAATGGAAATTCCATTTGTTGTGATACAAGAACGAATGAGTGAGTGAAAGAGTTTTCATCAACTAGTGCATACACCCCCTTAGAGCTTCATCATTCATTCCCTCAAGAAAATAGCAATGAATATTTCATGAAGAATCAACAAGCGGTTTTCTGCTGCACCAAAGAACTTTGAAGAAAACTTTGAATTATTCAGATTGTGCTCTTTTTATTATTAAGTGAATTAAAGCACTTGTTCAATGCACTTGGAAATTCGAACTAGAAAAAACTTTCACAAGCATAAAAAAATTGCTTTTTAGCAAAGCTAATTAAAAAGCTGTTTTTTGCACAAACATTAATAATTAAAGTTTCTTGAAAAGAGGGAAAAAAAACTCCATCAAAGCAACCAACACAGTGAGAAAGAAAAATTTGCTAGGATTTCATTTAGAAGGAAAAGTTTTTTCCGTTTTCTAATTTGAAGCATTTCAACACGTTAAAAGCTTAATAAAACCAACAACATAAATTTATTTATTTTCGCAAAAGCAGATAAAAATTTTGTTTACCATCTAGAATTGAACAAAAAGCTTTCGCAGCAGTTTATTCTACTTTCGAAGAGAACTCTACTAGTTTAAGTCAAACATAAAGTCAGTGCTACAACGTCTAAAACATTATTTGGTCATTGTAGACGACAATTTTTCTGTAAACATCCTTCCTTTCTTATTCAACCAGCTTCCATTTGTTGCAATGGCTTTAATCATGTTACTGACTTGGGTTGTTTGGATGGTTGGTATCTGGCAAAAAGCAACTAATTACTTTCAAATAAAAAACTAAAACTTTTTCTTTTCGTTGAGACATTAAAGATAATAGGTTTCCGTTTACAGCAGTTCTACTACTACTTGCTGTTAAATGAAAGCGTTGGTTGGTTGCTTTTGCTTTCTCGATGTATGAAGGCAAAGTTTTTTCCTCCCTCGTAACTTTATCTTTTCCCTCCCACCCATTCACTTGCTTTCATTGAACCTTTCGCAAATATTATTATACTTTTCGCTGAGTATTTTTTTTCTTTCTCCCTTCACTTTGTTTTTCAACTATCTACTGACTATGACTTAAACTTTTGTCTACATCGTTCTCATTATTTCTGTGTTCGACTACAAACTATCTGAAATTTTGTTGCCTTATAAAATGACTTACAATGCATAAGAACTTTTTCTTCTCTTTTTATATTCATTCTTGCAAAGTAATGCCCGAAAAAAAAACTGCTTGTTTGAGTATCTTCTCGAGTAAAATTCTTGTTTTTCATTTGCTTTCCCATCAAACAAAAAAAAATCTTTTGTCTTCAAAAATAAAACTTTTTGAGGAGTAGAGAAATGAGAAAAGTTTTGGTTGTGATGATATTTCATTTCGTAGGATTTCTACCTTTTTATTAGAACGCATAAAATGATTTTCTTAGTCAGTTACAGAACTGACAGACTCACATCAATGCAAGAAATGAGACGCGACGAAGTTCTTAAAAATGTCTTCATTTTTCCATTTATTCGTTAATGTCAGAGGAAAAGAAACTTTTATAGACTTCCCGATGACAAATTGGGAGTGAATCATTTGACAGACAATAAAATATGCATATTTTATGCATATTTTATGCATATTTCATCTTAATACATATTTTATGCTTATTTTATGCATAAATTATGCGTATTTAAGTTTTTATGCATATTTTATGCCTAATTTATGCATATTTTATGAACAGTTTTATTCAAAAATTTTGCATTAAATATGCATTTGTCTTCCACAGGATTGTCTGTCAAATGATTCAACAATATTTTGTGCATAATTTATGCATAATTTATGTACATTTTGCGCATATTTTGTGTAAAATATGCCCATGATATGCATAAAATATGCACAAAATATGCAATAATTATGCATATGTCTGCCACAGGATTGTCTGTCAAATGATTCAACCATATATTTTTGCATATTTTGTACATAATTTATGCATATGTTGTGCATATTTCATGCATAAANATGAGACGCGACGAAGTTCTTAAAAATGTCTTCATTTTTCCATTTATTCGTTAATGTCAGAAGAAAAGAAACTTTTATAGACTTCCCGATGACAAATTGATGATTTGATCAAATGAAAAGTTGACGTTGAAAAGTTTAAAGTACCTAAGTACGAAAAGTCATGAAAGTTCATTAAACTAACTTTGAGGGATTTCTTTTTATGATCATTTCAGGGAGCATCTTCCAGCTTAGTCGTGAAATTTGCCGATACCGAAAAAGAAAGACAAATAAGACGTATGCAGCAAATGGCTGGCCACATGAATTTACTTAGTCCTTTTGTATTTAATCAGTTTGGACCATATAACGCTTACGCTCAAACGCAACAACAAGCTGCATTAATGGCAGCTGCGCAAGGCACATATATGAACCCGATGGCTGCTTTAGCTACCCAAATACCTCATGCTTTAGGTGGTAAGTATTTCAATCAATTTCAATTTCCTTTAATCATTATTAATTATCCACACAATCGATTCATGTTACTAAATATGTTCATTTGTTATGTGTCGTCGTATGTATGTATGTATCTTAATTATCACTCATTTTCACTCTCTTTCTCTGTCTGAAAATATTCACAATTGTGTACCACACGATCATAATCAAAAAATTATAAAAAAATAAAGGGCAACCTGTTAATGCAACATCTTTACCCTCGCCCACCATGCCAACTTTCAACATGGCACAAACACCAAATGGTCAACCAGCTGGAGCCGAAGCTGTTTATTCTAATGGAATACCTCATACGTATCCTGGACGTGAGTTGAATTTAATCTTTCCACCTTCATTTCATTGTTTAATATTATTTTATGTAATCTCTTCAGATGCACTTCAGCTGTCAATACCAGCGCAGGGTTTGGCAAATGGCGATGCAGCATTACCACATGCCGCTTATCCTGGCATTCAACCTTATCCAGGAGTTGGTGAGTTGAAAAATTAATTTAAAGTTTCTTTTTCTTTTCTTCTATGTTTCATAACTAAATACATGTTTAGCTTACGAAAAGAGCTTTCAAAAAGCTTTCTTTCGTTCATTGTGATTTAACAGTATTTTTATTCCTTAAATATGATTTTTCTGTTTGCTGTCGAAGCCATAAGTATTTATATTGTAAATGTTATGAAGAATCTCTTTTTCTCATTTCGTTTTCACAATTTTTTTCCTTTTTATATTGAATTTCTATTCGGAAGTTGTATTTGTCACAAAAAATCTTTTGTTGATTTCTTTTATACTGCACAAATTAAATCATAAATACAAGAAAAATTAATTAAAAATTAAACTGCAATTGTTCTTTGTATGAAAGTAATAAACATTAATTGACTTTTGTAGCATATGAAAACAATTTTATAAATCAACAACATCATTTTATGGGATGTAACATCAAATATTATTTTACCTTTTTTTGTTGTTTAATAAATGCTTCTCGAAATAAAGTCGAGGAGAAAACATCTGCAGATGACGATCTCCAGAGAGTTTCGTACATGAAACCATTTCACGAACACACAAATTCAACTTTAATTAAAATGTCATTAAAAACTTTTTTATATACGAATATCTATTCAAACAAAGCTGTTGCTATGGAGTGAGAAAGAATAGCAGACAACCAAGCTACATAAAAGAATGATTGTAAACGTGTGTGAAAAGTAGAGCCACACGGCTTTGGTTTTTGGTTCATCATCATCATCAGAAATGGGTAGAACGAACTGTTCTCGGCAAGTGTGTCTGTAGAACAAACATTGCCCGTGATGAGTCTTTATTCGTCTCAGTTAAGGACTAGACTCGTACCACACCCTACTGATGTTTCCATGATGATGGAAACTTCAGCTAATATTGCAATGAATCGCTTGAAATTGTAACATTCCCTTAGTATTTTTTTTTTTTTTATTTTAACTTGCTTAGATNAGTGAGAAAGAATAGCAGACAACCAAGCTACATAAAAGAATGATTGTAAACGTGTGTGAAAAGTAGAGCCACACGACTTTGGTTTTTGGTTAAAAGCTGAATCACTTTTCCCTCCTATGTATCTAATTTCCTTTTATGTACATCAAATAGAATTTTTTGTGTGTCCAAAAGACAAAAAAAAAGGTATAAATATCCATTTAAAAGCGTTTGTGGTTGTTACTTTTGCATTTTTAATCAACAGTTTTCCTTCGTCTTCTTCTAAAAACGCAAAACTTTTTCTTTACCTTGGAAATTAAACCTGACAATTAGAGGTAAAAGGATTTCATTTTGAAAATCAGGTGCCGTTCATTGCTCTGAAAATTCAAGGGAAAAGGGAAATTAATTCATAAATAAGTTAATTCCGAGCATAGAAAAGTAAAAAGAAAAAGTTTCAGGACAAAGTTCTAGTCGGATAATTTCATATTATTTTCCCATTTCCTTCAAATATAATTTAACTTTTGAAAGCACAAACTATCATGTCCGAAATTACAGCCATAAAATGATGTATGCTAATGTTGAAAATTATCTCATAGTCGAATGATAATTGAAAGAATACAAAGAACAAATGTTTAATGTTGATAAAGTTTAACAACAAACGATTTCGATGTTTCAATGTCATTTTAAATGTATCATGATTGTTGAATATTATTTAACAGCCTATCCTGCCGTTTATGGACAATTTCCGCAAGCTATTCCTCAGCCAATCGCTGCTGTTCCAGCACAACGCGAAGGTAAGAAGCAAATCCCACCACAAAAATGAATTGAAATTCTCTCAGCAGAAAGAAAACTAAAAACTTTCTTTCTTGCCATTTGTGTTAAAAGAGAGAAAGTTAGAGAAAAAGAAAATTAATTAAATGAACTTTTTTCTGTTAAATTTAATTTCTTTTAGAAAAAAAAACCTTTACCCGTACTTTTGTTGGTTTCAATGTGCTGTAAATTATAATGATGCTAAGATAATGTTCTCGTTGATGTTATGATATGAATATTTAAATCTTAAATAGCTTTAAATTGCTATCATGTAACTCACGTGATTGAATACTTACAACATCAAAAAGTGCATTAGCTAAAGCATCGTTTTATGCATAAATGAACTCTATCTAAGAAATTATTTTATTGATCTCCTTGCTGTCGTTATTCTTGCAATAATAAAATTAAAAAAAAGAAACGAATCTTCTTCTTGTATAATTTTTGTGAATGTCTTTCTGATCTATCTTCAAAGTGCATGTTATCAATGTTATTTTTTTTATTGTGTCACGAAAAGTTATTTATCTTTGACAACAAATGTTTCACACACTTGTAAGTTTTAATATATGTTGGAAAGTTCACTTGTGAGCTTATTATCTGTTTGAAGTTCAATAAAAAAAAACAAACTTTAAACTAACTTCTCAACCAACCAACATTCATTTATCATTGAACGAAATTTGCTTTTAAGTTTTCCACATCAATCAATTTTGTTTTTCATTTTTTCCCTCCCTTTTTTATATTTTAAAATCACAAAACAATCAAAACCAATGTTCCGATCTTTCCGTGGTGTCTCATAGTTGATCAACCTTTTCTGATGTTCTCAGGATGCTCCATATCGGGACCCGAAGGCTGTAATCTGTTTATTTATCATCTGCCCCAAGAATTTGGCGATGGCGAATTGATGCAAATGTTTATGCCATTTGGCACCGTTATTAGTTCAAAAGTATTTATCGATCGCGCTACAAATCAAAGTAAATGTTTCGGTGAGTGTTTAACTTATTTAATTGAAACTTTTTCAAAAACTTCTCTAACGATTTCTATCATTACCAGGTTTTGTTTCATTTGATAATCCTGCCAGTGCTCAAGCAGCTATTCAAGCGATGAATGGTTTCCAAATTGGAATGAAAAGACTGAAGGTTCAGTTGAAAAGACCTAAAGATGCCAACCGACCTTATTAACAATCAGAGTCATGCGGCGCTAGAAAAGTAGTTTATCAGGTGAGCGAGTCAACACGAGCGTTCACCATACAAAAGTTTTAATTTGTTTTACTTTCGGAGAATCTTCTGGTCTTTTATTTGTCGCTGCGAAATCTCTTTTTTGTAGAAGACATTAGCCGAAGCTTTAAGAAAAAAAAATAAAAATTTAAACAAAAAAGAAGAAAAAAAAGTAGAAAAATAAATTCAAAATTTAACTAAGAAAAGGAAATTTCCTCTAACGTTTTTATTCACACAATTTGCATGATAATTTTTGACTTCTTGAATATATCATCAATTTTTATGTATAAATAATATTCATTGATATAACTCAATATATCTTAAAAACAATTTTTTGGCCAATTTTAAATATTGACAAATGAAAAGGAAAAGAAAAAACAAAGAAATTTGCGATTTTATTCTTTCTTTAAATGTTAATCTCTAGATGAAAAAAAAAACTTAGTCGAAGATATGAATTAAAGAAAGAAAACTGAACCGAGCTCCGTATTAAGGAGCCTTAAAAATAATCAACAATAAATTTTTCTCGCATGCGAAGTGAGAAGAAATTTAAAACTTTATAAAAATTAAATGAAAAACGTTGGGAAACAAAGAGAAAACAAATTTGTGGGTTTACTAACTTTTCTTTCCTCCTTATTTTTCTGGAATATTTAATAAAATATAAAAAATCTTTGCTGATTCATAAGTAACTTAAGTTAGTGGAGGAAAATGTTATGAGATTATGGTAATAAGATCTTTTTTAATTCTTAATTTCTTTACTTTCCTTTGTTGGAATTTATAATGATACTAAACAAGCGAATGAAGAGGAAAAAATATTTAAATTATTATGAACAAGGAAGATAATATATTAAAATAATATGATTATAATCAATAATAGAATTTACACATATGAAACACATAATTTTTAGATAAACCTTTTTGAAAGATGGTGACAAATCCAAGCCTCCCTCAGACACGTTTTAAGAAGTAAATAAATGAAAAATGTCGCTATGGGAAAATTAAAGTAAAGTAAAAGTCAAAATTATGATGAAACCACATTATTGGCATCTTTCACAAATTTTTCAAACATACATACATACATACATGCCATTTATGAATATAACATTTACAGAACTTACTCTTACTTAAATAATGAATTAATTAATTAATTAATGAAATCATTTTACTAACAGTTGATATAGATTTTTTGAAATACTAAGTAAATATTTGCAAAGCATGTAATCTTTAAACATGTAAAAACTTAGAACTTTGTTTCAACATCTAACTTTGAAACATAATTTTCTTGAAAATTATGATATGATTTCGAGAATTTTTGAAGGAATTATCGAATGTTGAAGGAGTTCAAGTCTTGTTTTACTTCATATCGTGACACGCCTTGTATTTTTCGCTTCAATGCAACAAACAAAGAAAGAAGAAGTAAATAAAAATTGCACAAAAAATTTATCATAAACTTCAATCGCTTTTTTCCCACCATCCCCAATGAATCTTTTAGTTGTCATTTAATTGATAGTCGTTTCGATGAAGCTTTGAAGCTAAGAATTCCACAAATGGGCTGTGAATTGAATGTTTAAACATCGTGTAAAATTTCTAAGAAAAATAGCATACAGAACTTGAGATTATTTTTCTGAGCATTTCATTTCTCATTCAACGATTTTTATTCAAGCTTTTGATCTTTAGTGAAAATAAAAGAAAGCTTTTGATTTGAAAAGGGAAAAGTTGTTTCAATATAGCCAATTATATTTCATAGAAATATGTCTGATGATAATAATCTGCACAAAGAAAAAAGCTTAAGCGGAAATAAATTCGAATTTACTTTCCCATAAAAAAATGACGAGACGAGAAAAACAAGATTGAGCTCCCGAGACATTGCGTCACTTTTATTTCTAATTTTTGATGTAATCTAGATCTCAGACATCACATCTTTGATGCGAATGAAGAAAAAGAATGTAAAATTATACGACAAACTTATGCTTAATATTGGTAATATTCATACCCAAAAAAAAATTTGCCAAAATATGAAAACAAATCTAATCTTTTTCTTAGTAGAATGTAGAAAAAAAAAACACGAAAACGATGCTTGAATAATTCAAAAGAAAAAATAACTAAAATTGATTTTATCGATCAGCTTTAAATAATACTTTAACCTACTTTAGTATTCAAAAGAAAATAATAATAATGATTAACTAATAAAAATTCCTAAATGACGCAAGAACGATGAGAGTTGAAAATTATTAGATAAAACGCACCATATCATTTAACTACAGAAGGTAAAAGTTTTGTGTAAAAAGAAAACTTTTACCCAAGAAACAAAAAAATAAAATAAAATAAATAAAAAGTTAAAGAAAAATGCATTTTCACACGACTGAGAAGAATGAAAAATCTGAAGATGATATTTACAAAAATAAATTAATAAAGTAAAACAAAAGATATGAATCAACTTCAATTTATCCTGCTTTCATAGAAATGTTTGGAACGGTCTCGGTGCATTTAATTTCACTTTCGGATTAAAGTAGAATTTTAAGAAGACAATTAAAATGGAATTTCAAGAGAAGCCCGTATCAAATCCGTACTGAAAAAAATTTAAATCTTATTAAAGAAACCTTGTGCGAATAACGAAGGTAGCAAATGAAAAAGTATTGCGTTCTTATTTTTCTTAAATAGCGAAATTATCTAATTAAATAAAATGTAGCGTTTCTATCTATCACTTTGATTGATGCAACTACTCGCAAGCTTGTGACAAAGTTCATCAACATTATACACAAAATACAACAATTTTATGAATCAGTAGAAATCTATAATCTTTAGTAGATCATTTCATATTTTATGTTTCGCTTTCATTCATTTTTTAATCTAAATGAAGAAAAAAAAAGTAACAAGGAAGCTCTAAGCATAGAATTGAAATAGAAAAATTAAATTCTGTAACGCAGACCACAAAAAAACTCAAGATGGAAAATTTGCATAAAATTAACTATTACAAAAAAAATAAAGATATTTTAAGACGATGAAAACAAGGATAATAGCAAAATTTGCCTTGACAATGGTAAGTTAAATTTAAGTCAACATATGGAACAAAAAAAAGAAAAATAAATAAAAATAGCAGCGAAACCACATTAGCTTTGGATGAGTTTTCATTTCATCGTCACATCATCCAATTTCGAATGATTTCTTCAAGAAAAATAATTTTTTCATCAACGATTACTTTGAAAAAGTTCTTTGAACACTTTTCACATTGAAGGAACTCATTAAGTATGTTCCCACAAATGAACAACTTTCAATATCAATCTAAATTTTTATCGCAATAGGAGACTTTAATGAGCTCATTAAATAATTAATTAGTGAAAATAGTTATACTGCTGCTGCTGCTTATATCCCAGAATATTTTTAACGCTCGAACACTACAAGAATTGATGCCGTTCCTTTAATGTAAACTTTATAAAAAAAATATGAAGAAGAAATTGAAAAGGGAAACAAGTTTAAATGTGGAATACAAACTTTACCATTGAGCTTTGCATTTTTTAAATGAATCTTATGGCTTTTCATTTCTCATCAGCATTAAATATCTACACGGTAATTGGAGAAGATTAAATTGTTAAAAGTTTTAGTTCACAACTTCGTTGTTTGGAATTATTAAGTTCTGGAGGCTACAAAATATATGA
Organism: Clunio marinus; assembly: GCA_900005825.1. Taxonomy (NCBI): domain Eukaryota; kingdom Metazoa; phylum Arthropoda; class Insecta; order Diptera; family Chironomidae; genus Clunio; species Clunio marinus. The sequence goes on from CVRI01000059.1 coordinate 567,340, forward strand.
AAAAAAAAACTTGTAAAATCTTTAGGATAACGAAAACAGAAAATAGTAAATAAAACTATTGCTAAGCTAAGGTCCTTAATCAATATTTAAAATATTATATATTTATATACAGTAAAATGATAATATAAAAAATAGGATACAGGGTATTTCTCCCGACAGGGGATTTCTGCAATTAAAATATTTAATGAAAATTGAAACATGATAAGGAAGGAAAAAATTAACACGGTTTGTTTTCAGTGATTTAGAAAGAAGGAAAGTTGAGGAGAAGTTATTGAATAATATGATGGAAGAGAAAGAAAATTTCCAATATTTATAAAGTAAAAAAAAAGCCAAATTAGTTAAGTTTTAAGGACAACAAAACAGAAGCGAATTGTATGAATTTTATACTTTTGAACGCTTTTTACTTATGTATATTCCACACAGACCTCTTTAAACTCTTCACCTAGTCGCCCAACTCAGTTCATTGCATGAAAATTAATGCACTAATTAATTTTCCTTTTTTTAATATTTTCACACGTCAACAACATCAAAAGGTCGAATAGGAAACTTTCTGATGATCGCATTAATTTTTTATTGGTATTTTTAAATGTAGAATTCACGCATGCTTATGAAATCAATATTTACGGTTTATGTTGTTTCTTTTTTTTTAAACAAGAAAAATATCGTCAGCCAATCGATGCCGAAAACTTCATTTTGCCAAACCCAGCACGAGAGAATGAACCACTGAGTTGATTGGCTGGAGACATGAAAATTGTCATTCTTGATTTCAATTTCAATAAATTTCTTAAATATCTAAATATGCTTAAAATCCAAATATAGAAAATTACATTTAAAACAAGAATAGATGAAATTAGTAATCTTTAGATGAGAAAATTAAACTTAAACTATTGAATCTCTTCTTTTGTTCTCTAATTAAAATCATTTATTTTTTGTTTTTGGAAGAAACAAGGAAATATTAGAACAAAAATATGCCTTATGAAAAGAAAGAAAAAAAACTTTTGAAATTGTTAAAATAAATTTTGAATAAACAGCCATAGCCTCCGATTGATTGATTTTAAGTCTACACATATTGAAATAGATTCAGAATGTAGTTTGCAGTCTCGTATTGAAAGGATTGCTACAAAGTTCATTTTAAAATCATTTTTCATCTCATTTCTTTTATCAAATCCCGTCACAATGGAAATCTCGTCAACATTTGCAATTGTTAAAAAATTCAACATTTTCAAGCATTCTCCAAATGTCACAAATCCTACACTTTGAATTTATTTTATAATTTTTCTGTAAATACTTAATATGATGAAAGATGATCAAACATAAAGATATATGTATCAATGCCAATTTTTCAAACAAAAGTTATTCTCGCATTATAAAAAGAAAAAAAGTCGCTAACATAATTTGGTCGAAAATCATAAATATGACGGAGTTATAAATACTTAAAAATATTTGAAAACTTTCTTTCCATCTTAAAACCTATAAAAACTTATTATCTACATTGTAGGCTACCAGAACAAAAACCTATTCTAGTTTATTTTGCACAATCAAATATGAAAATAAATGAAAACGATATCAAAAAAAATAAATAATAATATTAATATCAGTTTCTTCATCCACCACTAATATTTTTAAATAAATTTTTGATGAAATAAAAACAAAGTTTTTTGAAAATGATTGAAATAAAATAATATTTAGAAAAATTGCATGATGAACAAAAAAAATCTTATTCATTAATCCATTAATCTCATGATTGCAAAAAAAATTTAAAAT